>PQWD01005500.1:0-24316 GCA_019425675.1 Leucinodes orbonalis
ACTAAGTGTGAGGCTTAAGACTTCTCACTCTAAACTTAGTGATGTTTAATTAATAATTTACGTATCAATACAATATTTTTTCAGTTATTGCACATTCAAATTCTTAGATTAAATATGTAGGTACCTGACTAGAAAGTAAATAACATCTGGTTTAATATTTTTTGTTTGTGGGTGAATAATAATTTTACTCAACATCGGACGGACGCAGCGCTAATTAGATTTTTTAATCTTTAAACTCATTCTGTCCTAGGCGCAGGCCGCAGGCGGTCGCATACATGATGATATGGGCACTGATATTTTGCCTGTTTGTTTGTTGTGTGTTGGGGAAGGTGGATAAAGGTACTATTCATTGAAAATAATTTATTTATTATAAACTGTAGTTTTTTAATTGTATTTATAGCATAACTGTTTTTTTATCAATTTAATTAATATATGCACCTACCTACATTTCTGCAGATCATGTTACATTAGATAACAGTAATTTTTTTAATGTTTGATCATGCATTTGATGCTTTATGTGCAAGTAAATAGTACATTTTCCGAGTGTATTTAATAAAATATTTGTATTTTCTTTGTTACTATTGATTATATTGTACTGTGACCCCTTTTATATATGTAGGTATAAACTTTCATATGTTTTGTACAATGTGATGGACTGATACATTGACCTGGTACTTTACCATATTATTTAGCCTTATATTTAGTGAAAGTGTAATATTTTTAGTACTCTACACTAACATCTTTAGAAATATAACAAACTATAACTATCTATTACTTGTAAACAATTGTATGCATTAATAAGATTTAATTTAATTCCCAGATGCACCTCCTCAATGGAGTCCAACATACACTGTGAAGGGAGAACTCATCATCCCATATGCTGAGCTCCATGAACCTTTTTATGCTTGGTGAGTAAACTTTATTATTTAAGCTCAAGAAGTATAAATATAGTGGGTATATTTCATGAAAATACTCATTAAACTATTAAATGTGTTGAAAAATAAAGCATTTTTTTTAAATCTTAGTGTGAATTGACTTCTTGTACTTGTTAATATAAGATTCATGTCAAGGTGCAATTACAAAATCCAAACATCTTTTATTTGCAACAGTACTAATATTGGATAAAGATAGTGTATTGATTACTAAGTTACAAGCAATTATAATGTATGTTTCTTCTTCTTGTCTCTTGTTGGACATTTCTATCTTATATATTTTATCATGGTGATATACTGTGTCTCGATCTCCTTGTTCTCTTCAACCTATCGCAGTCCACTGCTGACATAGGTCTCACCCATTTTGCGCCAGATATCCCGGTCCTCTGCTTTCTCGTCAAGCCTTCACCGGCGACCTTTCGGAAGTCATCGGTTCATCGGACCGGCAGGCGTCCGACGCTACACTTGGCAATACGCGGTCTCCACTCCAGAATTCGTCTTCTCCAGGAGACTCTTAAGCATTCCAGGTTTTCTGTGTTTAGTATCTCATTGCAAGTGCAAACGGCTCTTCTGGTGCAGGATATCAGGCACTGTAATGGATACCCTCAGTGTTGAGTTTACCGTCTTAAATAATAATGGATCTCATTGTTAGAGTTTTCAGATTTAAAGCTTCCAATGTGCTAGGTATTAATTTAAAACATGGGAATAATATATTTATAAATCATCATTATTAAAAAGGTGTTAAGGATAATCCATATCACTGTTTTAAATGAACTTCACGATGTGGGGCTGTAATAAATAATAAACATCTTATGTATGATATAAAATTGACACAGGTTTAAGCTAATATTAATACAGTCAGGCTATTTCTGTTAAAACTTTCCCAGATAATGTTCATGTAATGGCAAAAATCAGGATCATGCCAGTCACACATTTTACTTCATCATCAGCTCATTAAACGTCCCCACCCGAGGGCACGAGCCTACCCGTATAGGGTGATTAGGCCTTAGTCTCCACGCGGGCCAGTGCGGATTGGACGACTTCACACAACCGTTGAATCTCTTCGCAGGCGTGCATGAAGGTTTCCCTTACGATGTTTTCCTTCACCGTAAGAGCGTCGGATAACGTACATATATTTTCGGAAATTCGAAAACACATTGGTACGTGTCGGGGTTTGAACCTCAGCCCTCCCGGTAGAAAGGCGACAGTCCACACCATTGAGCCACCGACGACACACATTTTCTTGTTTAGAGTAAATAACAATGAACTTTGATATTCTTATCAATGTTACATGTTCATGTACCTATCAACTTTAATGTAGGTGCTGATATTTATACTAAACTGAAGTTTGTATGTTTGTGGTTATGTTATATTTAATGTGAGTTTTGATCACATGAGAGGGCAGCGATGGGTGAGGCTGAGGTGTTAATAGACTGTTTTTTTTTAAATTACTATTCTACTAAATGAATAAATAACCTACTAAAAAGGTTACAACTGCAAAAGTAAAAAAAATAAATTCGAAGAATAAATCAGCTATCATAGCTACTTTTTGGTCTAGTGGGCACTCGCATCGCCCCGCAACCCCAACGCGTATTTTCTAAACCCGCGGGGAAAAGTCACTTTGTGTAATTTTTCCCAGTGTGGGAGACTTTTTTGATAACTGGTTTTAGTTCTGCGGCGGCAACTATACATTGCAGGCTAAATCATCTGATAGTCCAAAAAGAAAGATGTTTCCTTGCTTAGGTGGGCATGTTAAGCCGTCGGTCCCGGCAACAATATTGTGGGTCATGGCCCAATCTCGCCATAGCTATTCTGTGTGGGAAGGCCTGTGCTCTGCAGTGGGCCGTTATATGATGGGCTGATGATGATGACGAATAAATCAAGTAATGTTTAAAACTATCTAAACAAAAAGCGAGATATCAGTCGCGTATTTCTAGTTTTATCTAAGAGACGACCGACCTTATAAAGTTCAAATAATGTAAACATAGCACTCTTTGTTTGAATAATCACTGTCACCGATGCAAATAAATATTATCGTCCACATTACTTATATTTAAAACTGTTAATTGACTCCGTGGCACTGTGGGATAATTAAATCGTTTTATCGGAAGAAATAATAATGATCTTGGCGGGGGCACTACCGTGCCTCCCGATATAAAAAAAGTTCATTGATAGTAAGGAAATATTTAAGGGGACGCCTTTATCCAGGAGTTTCAGCTGTAGTAGTATTATTGCATTGGCCTCAAATCTAGACGACCCCAATTCAAGTCGGCTTAGATGTACCGATCGCTCCGGCCGAAACGCGCATATCGCAAGACAAAAATATCGAATACAAATTTAAGACCAGCGTGGTTCATAGTCGTGACAACCTGTAAGTTCTACTAGTCCCTATTTGCGATCATCATTAGCTAACCGAGGGGCACGAGCCTACCCGTAAAGGGTGTATAGGCCTTAGTCGACCACGCAGGCCCATTGCAGATTAGCCGACTTCACGCACAATCTAGAATCTATTCGCAGGCGTGCGCAGGTTTCCTCACGATGTTTCCCTTCATCGTCAAAAGCGATGGATAAACGTACATATAATTTCGTAAATTCGAAAAGACATTTGCGATACTGGAACTAAAACGGGCTCGCTTTTGTCTAACACTTGTAGAACGTTACCTAGCCCTCTCACTATATGGGTCGTTAAGAAAATGATTTATTTTAATGCTCTATGGTACCATAAAGCTCGGGCTCTCCCTTAGGAATAAGATCAGAAATGATTTAATCCGTAAGAAAACTAAAGTTACTGACATAGCCCGCCGGATCAGCAAGTTGAAGTGGGTCACGTATGTCGTAGAACCGATGGCTGTCTGAGCAGATGAGTTCTGGAGTAGATACCGCGTCAGTTTTTTTTTATGTTATAAGTGTACAGGACGGTCGGGACGCTCACCTGGTGGTAAGTGATACGCCAGACCATGACAGAGCGGCATTAACGGCCAACAACTGATAGACAGTTATTATCCCCCATCAATGCCGCACTGCGTCCGTCACCCGAGACAGCAGATGTTAGGTCTCTTATACCCGGTAATTTCACTAGCTACAGTGCCCTCATCCTGAAACACAAAAGTGCATAACACTCCTGTTTCACGGGATGATATCTGGCACTGCGGTGGTACCTACCTAGACGACTCAGTATCGAGTCTACCAATGGACTGCGATAGGTTGAAGAGAGACCATAAAGACTTATCTATCTAACTATTGTCAACAGGTACGACAGCAAGAATGGCATGTCCCGCATCGATTACTACGGTACTATGGGTCAAGACCTACCAGAGAAGTAGCGCTGTGTACCCTCCCTACGGTACCTCGATTAAGGTAAGCAGATTCTTTTCTGGCTTCTGTAGTTGGCTGCAGATTTACTAGGTGGTAGACTCGGAACTGAGTTATCTATGTAGGTACCACCGTAGTGCCAGATATTGGCCCGTAAAATAGGAGTGTTTTTCACTTCTGCGCTTCGTGTGTTTTGTGCCCTCACAGAATGAAGCTAAGTGACTCGAAAACTTGCAGATTCTGCGTGGAAGAGAGGGAGACACCTATGCACCTACTCTGTAATGGTAGTCCTCTACAATGGAAGCGAAACATCCACTTGGGCAACTATCATTTATGCCCAAGTGACATCAAATCTATAAAGTTGGGCAGGGTTCTGAACTTCCTAAAAAGTGCCCAACTTTTAGATGAATCCTAAAAGGGGAGCGAGTCACAAAAGATCTTCTAGGTCGAAGTGACTACAGGTCTGTATAAGCCCGAATAGCCTCCAAAACCCAAATAATAATAATACTTGTGCATTATGAACCTAAAAGAAGAGAAAAGAAGAGAGAAAAGCCTGAAATCCTTTGATTCATGGTTCAAATAGTGTTCCGGTTCAATGGAAAGCATATGTAGGGCCGAAGCCAACAGCACAGAGGCCTTTTATTATGAGGGAGATGAGAAAAGGTTCACTTAGAAGACCCTTTACAAAGTCTTCCTAATCTAAATACGTATTTAACAATTGCCTGCTGTAGATATAACATTGCATATAACATTTATTTATGCATAGGTCAAGGATTTATTAACACAGCTGTTTAGTAAAATAATGAGTAATTTTGTAAACATGTATTGTAAATTGGTAACTAGTTCATGAGTCATCTAGGCATAAATACGATTTAAAAACTATAATAGGACCCAATACGATGTGTCACATGGTAAATAGGAAACTGAAATCATACCTTATTTCATAAGGTGAATGAGTAATTCTTGTAGTATTTAACTTTGAAACATTTGTTATGATATATTGGTTTAAAAGCACATTATGGATATTTATTTCTTTTTATATGACGGGAACAATAAAACTTTTGACCATTTAGTGACGTCATTCAATTTGAAACATTCGAATGACACTGACGCTCGTGATTGTTAAGTACTAAGATCACAACTATTTGGGGTGTTTGAACTGTTTTTATACCTCAAACAATACAATTATATTATATATAACACATGTTCATCCACTTTGTACATTAGAATGTCACGTGTCGGCCAGGGGATTGGACCCGGAACCTTTGGTGTATAAGCCCACATCTTAACCAATACACCAAACAGGATGTTATATCCTCGTAGATAGTACTTACTAATTATGTAAACTGCCTCCGTGGTCTAGTGCGCTAAACTTTGGGTTTAGATCCGGAGGTTGAGGGTTCGAATCCCGTGGTCTTCACATGAAAGTACATTTATGCGATTTTTCCCAGTTTAGTTAGGTTATTGCAAGCAAAACCTGATTGTCAGAAAAGAAAGAAGCATACCGTACTTGTAGGGCACGTCAAGCCGTCGGTCCTGGTTACTCTTTTAGGATAATAAAAGTCGATAAGACTCACTAATTCGCATTGGGCCCATGTGGTGGGTTACGATCCAATCTCTCCATGGCTATGCTGTGAAGACCTGTCCCTGAAGTGGGCCTTTATAGGATGATGATGTATTGTGTTCCGTCAAAACTGTCTTGATAAAACTGATGTTTCATATACCCTATATCTCCAAATGGTTCCAGATCGCCCCAGTGACTACGGAATCGGTGCTGAACCAGCAGACCTGTCTCCAGGTCAACGGCTCTGACGGGCAGTCCATTGATATTCAGACCGTCTTGCCGGATATGACGGACTTCAAATATGTCGGTAAGCATTGATAGAGTGTACGTGATTAGTTTTATTAAATTCCTATAATTCTATAAGTTAATGCGTTTGATCGCACAAGTTATGCAGTTATGACAATAGATGTTTGTTGGATGGGTGACCGAAAAATATTATCTAAAGTCCTTCCATGCTTCAGAAAATACGTTAAGCCCTTGGCCAGACTACCTGTGAATTTCCCGCATGGTGAGTTTCGACCCAAACTTAGTAATGCTGTGTGTTTATGCCCTGCAGTGGCATTCTATATGCTGACGATAATGAAAGAAAGAAAAGCATTTATAGGCCGCAAAAATGCGTGTGCCTACAATTTTATTAATATGATATAAAACTAAACAAAGATTTTAGTTCCTAAAACATGAAAAAGGGTCCAGTGGTCAATCAAGTCGGTATAAGCTTCAAAATGAGCTGCAGAAGCATTATTATAATATTTTTTATGTTATCAAGTATCACGCTAAGTCGAAAAAAATGCAATATTTGATTAAGGGTTTCTCACACAGGCTCAGAGACGATGCAAGATTCCGACGTGTCAAAATGGCAGATGGTCACCACTATTGGCAACAAGGTGAACAAGTACACCATGTACGTTAAGTACAAGAAGACCTTGCGCGGAGATTCCATAGCCATACCTGTCAGGTGAGACATAGACAACAGATCTTGGTTGTCTTCAATTGGTAGTTTTTGAAATAGTAGTTTTGTAAAATAGTAGATTTTTAAAATAATAGTCTTCGAATTGGTCGTATTTAGAAAAGATAAATTGCCATATGGAGGATATAAGCAGAGCTCAGAGGACCGGGATATCTGGCGCAAAATAGGGGAGACCTGTGTCCAGCAGTGGACTGCGATAGGATGAAGAGAGAGAGAGAGAGATTTCCATAATGGTAGATTTTCGAAATGATAGATATTCAAAATAGTAGTTTTCTTTTAGAAAAAGTATAAATGTACCTTGGGCACCTCATTTATACATGAGCCGCACCACGTTAACAGCATGAAGCTATTTAAAAAAGAATGAATTTTTATTAGCATTAAAAAGAGTTTATATGTGGTTTATCCAGGTACGAGATGAAAGGCTTCAATTCGCTGCTGGGATCGCATTACGACCACTACTACCTGATGTATGAAGACTACAATATCGACGATATCGACCCACGCGTCTTCCAAATCGATGCTAGTGAGTTATTGGTAATTTTGTATTAAATAAATAAATATCCACTGATATTCACACAGCGCCATCTAGCCCCAAGCGTGAAGCCTGTATTATGGATACTAAACAACGGATAAACATACTTATATATTTTTTGTAAAACATGTAATTATACATAGAAAACACCCAGACCATTACAATGGGTCACCAATTTTTTTAAATTTAATTTATCAAAGTAAGAGAGTGTAGCAGCCATTCTTCCCCTATGTTATGTTATTACTGCTTTTGCAAACTTAGTTTTTCATAAATATGCAGGTGCATTTTAAATTGTCAATAAATATTTTTCATTTTCACCTACCTAGACGACTCAGTACCGGGTTTACAACCCAGTAAAATTGTTGGGTGGATTGGTTTGCAAAATGTCTGTCGTGTTCCAGGTATGCAGTGCACCTCGTTCCCCGGTCCGGGAGCTCGCCACTACGCAACCTTCAATCCGATGAAGGAGTTTGTCCACCCCGGAGACGATAGCCATGTGCACGACGAATTTAACAGGTTAGTTGGTGATTCATCTAAACATATATATATATATTGGAGTGTTGTATGTATGTTTGTAATGTCGAAATATCTGTTTTAATATATGTTAATGATACGGCATATACACCAAAAATTTTTTTTTTATGTTTTTGTGTTTGTTACGGCAAATCTCTGAACCCATTTTTGACAGACCTTTATTAGCAGGTAGCTGAAGCTATTAAGAGTAACTTAGGCCACTTTGATTTAAGATTTTTTTTAATTATTTAAGAAAAATTTTGCAATAAAAAAATATCACTGACATTCTCACAGCGCCATCTAGCCCACATTAAGAGTGAAGCCTGTATTATGGGTACTAAACAATGGATACACATATTCTATACATTTTCTTTGTACATACATATTATACAAGAGACATAACAAACAGACATGTTCACGCACACAAATGTTTGTACTGCCGGGGATCGAACCCGGAACCCTTGGTGTAGTAGTCGACGTCTCAACCGTTACACCAAATGGGTCGTCAAATGTCAATGTCCAACTACTGTCCAATACTGCGAGCAGCTCACGCGACGACTTAACAAAACGATTTTAATAGGTATGGAGATAGCTTACACCATAGATAATTACATAGGCTGCGTTTTACTGCGGGAAAATATCGTATACCGCAGGTAACACCGCGGGGAACAGCTACTATATGTATATGACTACTACTACTATATGTATTGACGACCCATTTGCACTGCAACACCAAGGGTTCCGGGTTTGATCCCCGGGCAGTACAAACATTTGTGTGCATGAAAATGTCTGTTTGTAATAGTCTGGGTGTTTTCAATGTATAGTATGCAGTATGTTTATCCGTTGTTTAGTACCCATAATACAGGCTTCACGCTTAACTTGGGGCTAGATGGCGCTGTGTGAATGTCAGTGGATATTTATTATTATGACTTCAAGATTTCAATGCAATGTTTTATTTCAGGTTCAAGAATAAGCATAACAAGCAATATGAAGATGAAAAAGAGCACGAGATGCGTCTTAATCTTTTCAGGCAGAACCTTAGGTGAGTCGAATTAAATTTAATAGGTGGCAAGCTTGCTGTGGCGTGCACTCCATATATGCAAATAAGCTGTGCATACCCTGTGCGTCCAGACAGCCCGTAAAATCGCCATCATATTAAATGGTTCCCACTTTCCCCTTTTTCCACTACAGATTTGAAACCATAGGCGACCTGCTGTCATCAACAGCACTCAATTTGTCAAAAATGTAAATTGTGAAAAATGATTTTGCAATTAGTGTCACTCAGTTTGTCATAGCCTACTTATAATCTCTATGCACGCCACTGTAAGCTTGATATTTAGTTTTCTATATCGTTCTGTGGAATCGATATCTATGAGCGTTTTTATTTAATTATTTGGGATTACAAACAATCCTTAAAAACGAATACATAATATATTAATGTTAATTGTGAAGCTCACATTGTTATCCTTCGGTTGTTAAATAATGGTAGTCGAAGAACTGTTAACGAGAAATGAAAGTTTGTGGGTATATTAGGTTTTAAAAATTGTGTACAGGATTTAAAATTTAAGGATAAAATAAAGAATTCAAAAATAATAAATACATATTATACATAGAAACATCCAGACCAATACAATCAGACATGTTCATGCACACAAATGTTTGCACTGCCCGGGGATCGAACCCGGAACACTTGTAAGTAGCTGACGTCAACCATTACACCAAATGGGTGGTCAAAATTATTCTAATACAATACAATACGACCTTATACATGGTCAGAATATCGGCGCTATTGCGACGCTTTATTTATAGCGTCGCAATGTCTTAAGCTGAGACGGAACCCTTTGACCCTTTTTTTTTGTGTGTTTATAGTTTTATTTTAAAAAATAAGTGCGTAGTAATATGTAATGTTTTTTCTCGACTGTGTATTTTTTATTGTAAAGGTCAATAAATAGTTTTTCTTTCTTTCTTTTTCTATACAAGGCATATTGACGACCCATTTGGTGTAGATTTGTGACGTCAGCTACTAAACCAAGGGTACCGGGCGCGATCCCCGGGCAGTACAAACATTTGTTTCTATGAACATGTCTAATAGTATTGGGTGTTTTCTATGTATAATATGTATGTATTTACAAAAAAATATATAAGTATGTTTATCCATTGTTTAGTACCCATAACGCATGCTTCGCGCTTAACTTGGGACTAGATGGCGCTGTGTGAATGTCAGTGGATATTTATTTATTTATTATTATATTTTTCAGGTTTGTCCACTCGAATAACAGAGCGCGCAGAGGTTTCACGTTAGCTGTGAACCATTTGGCCGATCGTTCGGACGATGAGATTGCCGCACTACGCGGACGCAAGTACAGTGGCCCTAATGAAGGTGAGATATGCAGTGTATTGTAATCAGGGCCAATGATGTAAAAAAGTATGGATGTGATATGCTCACAAAACAATCGAAAAAAGTGTTCCGAATGCAGTGACAGCACACATACACATATTTCGAATGAGCATACATTTACCTAAACAAAAGATTACAAACTGTACTCTCTTCGGCGGTTTGTTTTTTGAGGCACGGATGGCGTCTATATACCTTTATATATACAGAATATCATTGGTCAGGGCTTGGGAACTGTATTTTTTTTGAACCGGCTTTATGAATTTACTTACGGAATTTTTTCGGTTTCGTTCCTCTAAACCTGTTTTTAACAATATGGGTATTTTTAATTAACCTATAAAAAATCCATCCAGGGTAATAAATAAGTTCGAGATGTAGTATTTCGCAGCGTCCCGTTGTCTGCGCGCACACAGTACACCAACAGACTGAATAGCATTTGCCAGTGCACAGCAGATATGACAATCATCATCATCATTACAGCCCAATTATGTCCACTGCTGAACGAAGGCCTCCCCTAATGATTTCTACACGGACCGATCCCTTGCAATTGATATCCATCTGCTACCCGCCACCTTAACCAGATCATCCGTCCATCTGGTTAGGGGTCGGCCTACGCTTCGCTCGACGAACCACCTTTCCGCCCCATCGGTCATCGGTTCTACGCACTATGTGTTCTGCCCACTGCCACTTCAACTTGCTAATCCTCTGGGCTATGTCGGTCACCCTAGTTTTCCTACGGATATCCTCGTTTTGGATTTTATCGCGTAGGGAGACACCTAACATAGCCCTCTCCATAGCACGCTGAGCAACCTTGAGTCTATTCAAGAGACCCTTAGTGAGCGACCACGTTTCGCTTCCGTATGTCATAACTGGCAACACACACTGGTCAAAGACCTTCGTCTTCGACCTGCTGTGACACTGAGGTATTTTGGACGAAAAGATCTGCCTTAACTTCCCGAACGCTGCCCATCCTAATTGGATTCGACGAGAAACCTCCTTCTCGAAGTTGGACCTACCCATTTGAACTACCTGTCCCAGGTACACATATTCGTCTACAACTTCGAGGACAGAACTTCCAACTAATATCGGTATAGGTACGACATGGGTATTAGACATGACTTTCGTCTAAAACAATAAACCGGTTTATTTAGTTTCCAAATATCTTTACTATTTGGCTTCCCTCCGGAACGAAACTATATGATATAATCGGTTTAACCCTCATAATACCGGTTAATGTTGAAACGGTTTTATGCCCTGGTTGTAATACAAGCTCGCTGGTAAATTTTGTTCCTTAATCTGCCTCTTACGGCACCCGCAGGGAATGATAAGGATAGGGGTAGATAAGGCCCAATAGGGCTCTTAGCAGCGTGGTGTGCTTAATAGGTCGAGTTAGATAAACAAAATGCATTTAGCACAATCTCGAAGAAATATCAACCAAAAAATGTCCGAGTCGCTTGACACATACGTTGACGTATTGTTATATTTATGACATAAAATTTTGAACTTATCGCGTCAAGGGTACAAAAGCACGAACGTACTACTATGACATGTAGCGAGTGACGTGATTATGAATGTAGAAATTTAGTAAAAAATTCTAGTCAATTGGGTATTTGACACCACTAATCGTTGACGCACTTTTTATGAACAGTCAAAAAGGAACGTTTCCATATATTTTGTATGAGATTATTGAAACGTGACGTCATTGCTCACTAACATCAATTGACCTAATATTTATTGGTTTCAGTGTATTTAAAAATACAATATTGCAAATAAACAAAAGTGATCAATGAAACGACATGTAAAATAAAGTGCACTTTTATGAAAATAAGGTTTGTTATTTTATTGCGAATGGTGGAGAATACCGAATTGACGTAATGGGCAGAGTTTTGCCGCGGACACTTATTGAGAGATGTTGTGCATTTAGTCACTAGAGATCATTAAATTTTAGTAGCTAAGTACCTACAAAATCAAGCATGTTTTTTGATTACAGGTCTCCAATTCCCGTACTCCGACGCTGTGGTGGAAGAGGAGAGCGTGAAGCTGCCTTTTGAATACGACTGGAGGCTGTTTGGGGCCGTCACACCAGTTAAAGGTATTTGTAACATTACCTGGTCTCTCAGACCTCACAGACCTTAGTTCTTACTTAATGATCGTATTGATTTCCCAATACGAACAGGTATGTTCATGGGGCTAAATAATTCTGATCCTTTTTTTTAATCTAGCACCTTGATGTAGGTCTCCTCGATTCTGCATCAGACATCCCGGTCCTCCGCTTTTCTCATCCACCCTCCACCAGCGACCTTTCGCAAGTCGTCGGTCCATCGGGCCGGAGAGCGTCCTACGCAACGCTTCTGATACTTAATTTTCATATTAATAAATATCCACTAACATTCACGCAGCGCCATCTAGCCCAAGTTTAGCGTAAAGCCTGTATAATGCGTACTAAACAAAGGAAAACATACTTATATACTTTTTTTTGTAAATACATACATATTATACATAGAAAACACTCAGACCATTACAAACAGACATGTTCATGCACACAAATGTTTGTACTGCCGGGATCTAACCCGGAACCCTTGGTGTTGCAGTCGATATCTCAACCGCAACACCAAATGGATCGTTAAGATATATATAGTTTGTAATTTTTAATAATCTTGTTTCGTAGACCAATCAGTGTGCGGTTCGTGCTGGTCCTTCGGAACTGTGGGGTCGGTGGAGGGTGCCCTGTTTCTTCACAACGGGGGTCACTTAGTAAGACTCAGCCAGCAGGCGCTCATAGACTGCTCTTGGGGGTAAGTGTTTTATTATTTGAACGCATAAGTATTTGTACTGTTTTTTTTTATTGACATAGTTAACAGGACCATCAGGACGCTTACCTGACGGTAAGTGATACGCCTGACCATGTCAGAACGGCATTGAAGGAGACCAACTACTGATAGACAGTTATTATTCTCCATCAATGCCGCACTGCGCCTGTCACCCGAGACAATAAATTTTATATATTAATGTCATTAAGAGCGTCGGTGGCTCAATGGTTTGGACTGTTGTCTTCCGACCGGGAGGGCGCTGGTTCAAATCCGCCACGTACCAATACGTGGCGGGATTATTTTCGAATTTTTGAAAATGTACGTTATCCGACGCTCTAACGGTGTAGGAAAACATCGTGAGGAAACCTGTGCACGCCTGCGAAGAGATTCAAAGGTTGTGCGTGAAGTCGACCAATCCGCACTGGGCCCCCGTGGACGACTAAGGCCTATACACCCTATACGGGTAGGCTCGTGCCCCTCGGTGGGGATGTATAATGAGCTGATGATGATGATTAATGTCATATTATGCTATAGTTTCGGTAACAACGGCTGCGACGGTGGCGAAGACTTCAGGTCTTACCAGTGGATCATGAAGCACGGTTTGCCCACCGAAGAGGACTACGGGGGATATTTGGGACAGGTGCGTGAGTAATTCTATTTTGGACGACCCATGTGCTGTAAGTGGTTGAGACGTCGACTGCAACACCAAGGGTTCCGGGTTCGATTCCCGGGCAGTACAAACATTTGTGTGCATGAACATATCTGATTGTAATGGTCTGGGTGTTTTCTATGTACGCAACACCAAATGGGTCGTCAAATAAATAATATAATGTATGCATAATATGTATTCGCAAAAAAATATATATATGTATGTTTATCTGTTTTTTAGTACCCATATTACAGGCAGAATGCTTAGTTTGGGACTTGATGGCGCTGTGTGAGTGTCAGTGGATATTTGTATATTATATTTAACTTAGCAAATGCCTCAATAGGATATATCCAACAGAGGTAATGGTTTTTCAATGTGTCTAGAATCCTGGCTGGTTGAAGGGTTTGACCTGAAGTTTGGCCTATAAAGAACCACTGCAGGGATAAGGATTACAACCCAACATGGCTATGGGAAGTTGAACATAATAATAGTAAAAACTAATTAATTGACGACCCATTTGGTGTTGCGGTTGAGACGTCGACTGCAACACCAAGGGTTCCGGGTTCGATCCCCGGGCAGTACAAACATTTGTGTGCATGAACATGTGTTTGTTATGGTCTGGGTGTTTTCTATGTATAATATGTATGTATTTACAAATAAAATATATAAGTATGTTTATCCGTTGTTAGGTACCCATAATACAGGCTTCACGCATAACTTGGGGCTAGATGGCGCTGTGTGAATGTCAGTGGATAATTATTATTAATATTAAATGATTCTTTAAGTTTAAACAATATTTATTGATAGATTAAATCTTAGTGTTACAATATGACTGTTTCCCGCGTACAATGCTAATGTCAAGAGAGAGATATTAGTGACGTGACATCACTCTTCAATTGATTAGGGATGGGTAGCGTTGGTCGTTTCATTTCCGTCTAACATTAATTAATAGTTAGAGATAGAAATTGATTATTGATGATGATTATTGACCACTTTTTTTAACTTCTAATGCCTGGCATCAAGTACGAAGCATAAACAACATATTGATCTTGGCTCTTATTTAACATTTTTGTTTTGTATAAGATTCTATTTATGTATATAATTGTGCAGGACGGCTACTGTCACATCGACAACGTGACATTGGTGACAACAATCAAGGGGTGGGTCAACGTCACAACCAACAACGAGAATGCGCTAAGGGTGAGTGAATATTTTATATTTGGGGGCACGGTAGTGCCCTCGCCAAGAAGAGCCAGGTGAAGCCCAATGGCACTACCTATCTCTCGAAGTGTTTAGTAGTTATTTTGAACGCTTATAGAGTTGGATATGACACTATAAGACTAATTTAACATCTCTCTTCAACCTATTGCAGTCCACTGCTGGACATAGGTCTCCCCCATTTTGCGCCAGACATCCCGGTCCTCCGCCTTTAACATGCAAAGTTCCAATTCATGCAAAGGTCCAATAGTGAACAATGACGTCACGTTTCAATAATCTCGTACAAAATATATGGAAACGTTCCTTTTTGACAGTTCATAAAAAGTGTGTCAACGATTAGTGGTGTCAAATACCCAATTGCCGCGATGGGCAGAATTTGAGTGAGATTGTGCATCTAGATCATCATCATCATCATCAGCTCCTTAAACGTCCCCATCGAGGGGCACGAGCCTACCCGTATAGGGTGATTAGGCCTTAGTCGTCCACGCGGGCCCAGTGGATTGGACGACTTCACGCACAACCTTTGAATCTCTTCGCAGGCGTGCATGAAGGTTTCCTCACGATGTTTTCCTTCACCGTAAGAGCGAGATAACGTACATATATCTTCGAAAATTCGTCATTGGTACGTGTCGGGACACATTGGTACGTGTCGGGATTTGAGCCTCAGCCTTCCCGGTAGGAAGGCGACAGTCCACACCATTGAGCCACCGACGCTCTTAGGCATCTAGATAGTTTTTTGTTATTGTTTATCTAATGGTAAATCCCTTGATTTATAGCCAACCGTAGGTTTTTTAAAAACCATTTTCTTCGAGAAAACAGTATTTATTCGTATTCGCTGATATATTTATAATGTTTTCTAGTTGGCGATATTCAAGCACGGACCGATATCTGTGGCTATCGACGCTTCGCATAAAACTTTCAGTTTCTACTCTAACGGTGTGTACTTCGAGCCCAAATGGTAAGTTTCATTGTTATATTACAAACTAGGGTCTCAATTGTACTATTTTATCTGACATTAAACTTGTGACGACCCAAGGGTTCCGGGTTCGATCCCCGGGCAGTATAAACATTTGTGTGCATGAACATGCCTGTATGTATCATCCTGGGTGTTTTCTATATATAACATGTATGTATTTACAAAAAAAACTATATATAAGTATGTTTATCCGTTGTTGCTTTGGCTTAGTTTGGGGCTGGATGAAATATCTGTGGATATTTATTTATTATTTTATTAAACTTAGCATTCCAGTACAACATTAATGTTAATCAGTGGCGTGCACAGAGAGTATGAGTAGGGTATGCAAAGTGAGTCACACTAATTGCATAAACAATAAATAATTTATATTTTTGTCAAATTGAGTGCTGTACTTCTACTTTGTAGAGTGCAGCACTCAGTTTTCAACTTGCTAATTCTGAGGGCTATGTCGGTCACTCTAGTACTCCTACGGATATCCCCGTTTCGAATTTTATCTCGTAGAGAAACACCTAACATAGCCCTCTCCATAGCACGCTGAGCAACCTTGAGCCTGTTCAAGAGGCTCTCGCTCTCGCTTCCGTATGTCATAACTGGCAACACACACTGGTCAAAGATACGTCTTGATACAGGTAAACGTACTCGCATCATCATCACAACCATATTACGTCCACTGCTGAACATAGGCTTCCCCAAATAAATATACCTCAACCTTTTGGATGCTATTTGTATCCAACGTTTACCCGCGATCTTTCAACTTTCAGTTTCTGTCCCACGCTGTATTTGCCGTTTCGTTAAGAACAAATAATTAGTTTATAATTTTTTATGTTCACCTGTAAGCATATATCATATAAAATATATTTTAAAACAGCAAGAACAAGATAGACGAGCTGGACCACGCAGTTCTGGCGGTCGGCTACGGCATCCTGAACGGCCAGAAGTACTGGCTGGTGAAGAACTCCTGGTCGAATATGTGGGGCAACGACGGCTACGTGCTCATGTCGTCGAGGGACAACAATTGTGGCGTTGAGACCGCGCCTACTTACGTGCTCATATAGGTGAGGTCAGTGTTCGGATGGGTGACCGGAGGTATATTGTCTCTCTGATCCTTCAAATAGTAAGATTTTTGTGAAAGTTTAGCAACTGTCGCAATGGTCAGTAATCGGATGGGTGATCAGAGTTATCTTGACTCTGATCTTTGACTCGAATGGTAAATTTTTGTGAAAGTTAGGCAACTGTCGCAATGGTCAGTGTTTTCGGATGGTTGACCGGTCCGGTCCTCCATTTTCCTTGTCCTGCCTTCACCGGTGACATTTAAAGCAGAAATACTGGCTGGTAAAGAATTCGTGGTGGAACATGCGGGGCAACGACGGCTACGTGCTCATGTCGTCGAGGGACAACAATTGCGGTGTTGAGACCGCGCCCACTTACGTCCTCATATAGGTGAGGTCTATGTTCGGATGGGTGACCGGAGGTATATTGTCCCTGACCTTGATTGTTGAGTAAGTCTTTCGGGTGACTTTCGTGAAAGTTAAGCCGCTGTCGCAAGGGTCAATGTTCGGATGGGTGGCCCGGGATATATTGTCTCTGATCCTTCAAATAGAACGTTTTTGTGAAAATTAAGCAACTCACGCAATGGTCAGTGTTTGGATGGGTGACCGGTCCATTCTTCCGCTTTCACGGTACAGCCTTCACCAGCGACCTTCAAAGTAAAAGTACTGGCTGGTGAAGAACTCGTGGTGGAACATGTGCGGCAATGCGGTGATGAGACCGCGCCAACTTACGTACTCATCATTATCATCGAAACGTCCCCACCGAGCGGCACGAGCCTACCCGTATAGGGTGATTAGGCCTTAGTCGTCCACGCGGGCCCAGTGCGGATTGGACGACTTCGCACACAACCTTCGAATCTCTTCGCAGGCGTGCATGAAGGTTTCCTCACGATGTTTCCTTCACCGTAAGATCGTCGGATAACGTACATATATTTTCGACAACACATTGGTACGTGTCGGGATATGAACCTCAGCCCTCCCGGTAGGAAGGCGACAGTCTACACCATTGAGCCATCGACGAACTCATTTAGGAGAGGAATTGAGGACGTAGTTCCATTCGGATGAAGGTAAAGTAACTTTTTTTTCATCGAACCTCATACGTATGGGGTATCAATTTGTAGGTCTTGAAAAAATATATTGAGGTTGCTATTATATTTATTTATAAATTGTATAGTTAAAACTCGATAGACACTCCCAAATTTGAAAAATGTGTGCCCTCTCTAACTTATAAAAGTAAAATTAAAATTAAATACGATGTATATTCAAGAAATCTAACAACGAAAGTTTTAACTGTATCAGTAGTTTCTTTATCTGTCATAAACGGTGAACAATTTTCCTATTAAAAAGCTAAAGTAGGTGCCTTAGTAAATTAAAAATTATTTTATTTTATGTTACTTGCTGCTGCAGAACCCCTCACGGGCCAGTCCAGTAATGATGTAAAAAAGTATATATTCGTGATATGCTCACAAAACAATCCAAAAAAGTGTTCCGAATGCAGCGACAGCACATATACACATATTTAGAATGAGCGAACATTTGCCTAACAAAGAGTACAAACTGTACTCTCTTCGGCGGTTCCTTTTTGAGGCACGGATGGCGTATCTACCTTTATATATACAGAATATCATTGCTCGTACATGACCAAATTTTCATTTATTAAATAAAGTAGTTTTTAAAAAAATATCTTCCCACTGACATTTTTATATTTGCAACTCACTAAATATTATGTATCAACTTTATTTTGTTTATTCTGGCAAAAAAAAAAATAATTCATTGGACGATGGATCTATTTTTTTTAAATACTGATTTAGTTTTCATTTTACAGATGGCACACAGAACGAGTAGAATGGGAGAAACATTCGTTTTTAATTATTACGGCATTAGGTAGCAATGAACAAATTCGTCTTGTAATACTGTTTACTATAATTCCGGTTTATTTCATATGTTGTGTATGTGTTACGGCCTGTAATCTAAAACAAGACTCAAGCGTTATCTATATATTTAAAAAGAGTTAGAAATGGATAGCGCTATATATTAATAGCGGCATCCCTTTCTATTTAAAATCAACGCTTAAGTCTCGTTCTAGGATACTCCCTTTCTATTTAAAAACAACGCTTGAGTCTCGTTCTAGGATACAGGCCTACATATTTGAATGGTCACCACCATGGCACATTTTTAGATAGCGGAAAAGGGTCAGAATCTTTCAAATAATACAAAAAAATATCCGAAAACGGTTATAAGCAACACTATATGTAACTGGAAATGTTGTATGAAACCTTTTCTAAATTGACTCGTACTTGTTTAGTCCAGTATTTATCTGGCGGTGACAGTAATATTTTTGTTAATCATAAGTTCTAAATGAAGCAATCTCATCTTTTTTTACAATTTAGTATAGTTGCGATAAGATTGACTATCATACATACATACATTGAATTAATGCGGTTTGTTAAAATATATGAAAATAAATAAAATATTAATATTTGATAACAAGCATTAATAGATTGATTTAAGGTTATACGAAAAATCCAATAGAGGTTAGAGTCATACATACGCGTATCTTATAACTTCTTAGGTTATGATAATCTTTACGATATAAGATATAGCACAAGTTCCAAAAGGAAATAACATATTTAATTGCGAAAGCGTAATTTCGTAGATATCCATTGATTTTCGAAAGTGACATCACTATGGCGGTTTTTTATTTGGAAATGGCTGTGTAAATTGCATTCCTTAGCTCTCACTTTTTATATATGGTAGTGAAAAAGTTGGTAAAGAAATAAAACGAATATATTTTAGTAAATGTTGTTTTAATGTGGCGGAAGTTCTGTGTGGCAGAGATTTCCGTTGTATAAGTCTCCCTTTGCAATCGTCTTGATAGATGTTCTGACCGCACTGCATGAAAAACGAAATAAGCATTTTTTATTATAATTAATTAACTAATTTTCATACTTCACACAAAAAAATTGCCAAAGAATATGAACAAGAAAGGGCATAACATTGTGCTAGTTTTTCACGTATTCAATTTTTACACAAATATTCAAAGTTAAATATCAACCATCTTCATCATCAGCTCATTAGTGTGCGTTACCCTAGCAGGAAAGTATGTCCTAGAGTGATATGAGTGGTACCAATGTTTTGTGCTCTATTTACTATGTGTGTGCGCCAAATATTATATATGTGCATCCAGCCGTTTTGGAATAAATCGAAAAAAACGGTTCCTGCTAGGGTAACGTTTTTCTAGCAGGAAAATTTTAAAAAAACATCGGAGAGAAAAAATAATTAGTCCGTTAGAAAGCTTATGTGTGTGCATGAATGTGCGCCAAAAATTATATATGTGCGCCTTCAGGTTTTTGAAATATTCAACTTTTTAATCTTCCTGCTAGGGTAACGTTTTACAAAATCGCATATCTCGAAAACTATTGCATGTGCGTTTATGAAAAAAATTGCATAAATAGCTCTTACATGTGCCAATATGTGCCGGAATTTTGAACAAGAAAAAATCTTAGATTTTAAGTTATAGCGATTTTTTAAGAAATGAGAAAAAAAATATAGCCTCTTTATAAAAAGCCGATAAGCTCATAAAAAATTGCATTTGATCCGTCTTGAGACGCAGATTATGTGCAGCAAGTTTCAATAGTGCACATTCATTAGTTGTTGAGTAATATGAGAAAAACTAAACAAAAAACCTATCATGTTTTTGACGTTCACATACAAGAAACTGGTTCAATCTAAGATGAGCGATTGTAAACCATGATTATGTGCATATTGTCAAGTAATAATGTGAAAATTTTCACCTTAAAATATTCCGTATTTAAAAAGATATAAACAAAAATCAAAAAAAATAAAATACGATCGATTATCCGACCAAATTAGAATGACTACTAAAAAGCGACGGTTCGATATGTATCGATGGCCTTCGGTAATGAACGCTTAATACCTTGGTAGCTGTCGTACAGTCGCGTTAGAAAGTTTTTTGGTAAATTTGGGTTCATGTAAATATTACTAATATAATTTATGTTTCCATTTCGGACAAAATAAACTTTGTATCATTATTATTTTTAATTGCCGTATAAAAAGTAATTGATAATAATAAATTATTAAATCATGTACAAAAATAATTTTGGTTTGTGGAGACCCGATTAAGTGAAAAAAAATTAACCTAAAATCACATTTCCTGCTAGGGTAACGCACACAGCTCATTAAACCTCCCACGAGGGCATGAGCCTACCCCGCATAGGGTGTATAGGCCTTAGTCTTCCACGCGGGCCCAGTGCGGGTTGGCCGACTTCACGCCCAACCTTTGAGTGTCTTCGCAGGCGGCCCCACGATGTTTTCCTTCACCGTCAGAGCGTCGGATAACGTACACGTATAATTTCGAAAATTCGAAAACATTGGCACGTGTCGGGATTTGAAACTGCGTCCTCTCGATCGGAAGGCCACCGAGCAATAATAAAATCTGTTGTCTTGGGTGTCGAGCACAGAGTGGCATTGAGGAAATAAAATGATGTGTTTATTCAGTTTAGGTCCTTAGAGAACACTAATGAATGTCAAATGAAGCTACCACTGGTTCGGATGGTAGTTTTCCACTGAGAAGACTATATCTTAGTAGTTACTCTTTTCCAAAAAGAGTTTTGTACAGAGGGAGAATAATAACTGTCTATCAGTTATTGGTCTCAATTAATGCCGCTCAGTCAGGTTCAGGGCACGCTCTGTTATGTCACGTTGTAATAAAAAAGGTTAGTATAATTTAACACTTAATGTGAAGGAGATTTAATATTTTTAAAGGACGTACTTGGGGTAGATACCTACCTTTCAATATTTCCAAAAAGGGTATTTAATTAGTAACTTTTTCTTAGGCGCCGTTGCTACATTTTCCTGTACATGCAAATTGCATAGTTTATTCGGGATTGACTTGTCTTTGGTCTCATGCATTGTCTTTAAAGATGTACGCAATCTTTTTTTCGGTGCATAATTCTCTAAAACTTTCAATATGGCGTATTTTAACCGCCTCACTTCAGAGGTGTTCTCTACATTTTGAATGTAAATTGTGATATCGTCAAGTATACTTCTAAAGGTTACTTGTTTTTGGTCAGCAAACCTAAATGACTGCAGTAATTCATCATCGTTTTCTTTATTGACATTTTTGTATGAAATTGGTACGCTCTTTGAGGTGTCCAATTTCTTATACTTTATGATTTTCGGTAAATTTAAGAAATTAGTTTCTTTAATATTGTTTTCATCAATTATTCCTGGTTTCGTTACGTGTACCCTTACTAATGGTACATAATAAGACTCTGGATTTCTGCCTTTGTATTCACTACTTGAAGCATACATAACCGTGGGGTACTAACCTTTTTATAAGCACCTTGTTTTCATATTGTTTTTTTCCGTTATATCACTCGCGGAACTATAGATATCTTTAGCTTCGTTATCCATCTTGTCTTTTTGGTAAATATCAGCATTTCCGCTCTGTACTAATTCAATTATATCAGAAATTGATTTAGGATTGAAAACATCCCAAGTTTGGGCTAGATTATTTCTGTCTGCGTTGACTAGAGCTTTTTATAGCAAGATGATATAAAAAAAAATGCTTTCTCTTTATGAAAATCATTTGTTAGTACTAATGTAGAAAATATGAAATGAAATGTTTTACCAATCTTATTATCGAGTTAAGTTGAGCGTGTGATTGAATCAATTTATATTTCGATTGCTTTGATATGAAAAGAAATTTTAAATATCAAAAGACTGATACTCGTACAATATTTAGTTTTGTGCAATTAAACCTGGCTTGGGATGTGAGGGGCTTTGTGCCATGGATAAAATTAGTAATCATGTTATTTATGAGAGAGCTAAAGTTACCGACACAGCCCGTCAGATCAAGCTGAAGTGGCAGTAGGCCGGCCTTAGCAGAACCGATGGAGAGAGAACCGGGTAGTAGTAAGCGTAACGTAGGACGATCTCCGGCCTGATGACTTGCGAAAGGGCGCTGGCGAAGGCATATTTAAGCGCATGTCCAGCAGAGGCCTATGATAGTCAAATCTATAATATGTTATTCGATTTCTACTCTCTTCAACCTGTCACAGTCCACTGCTGGACATAGGTCTCCCCCATTTCTCGCCAGATATCCCGGTCCTCCACTTTTCTCATCCAGTTTCCACCAGCGACCTTTCGCAAACAACTTCTGTTTCTTATTTGAAATTATTACCAACCCAAAAGTACCTAAAAGAGACTATCACAAGCAACTTTGGAACATTTTCTTTAAGTTAAAATTTCACCGTAATGCAGCGTTTTAAGGGAGATTTGTTTGCATTAACCTGGTTCCGTGGTTTCCAATATCCTCACTTTCGGGTGTCGCCGCGACCAAGGAAAGCTTTTAACCTTAATTTTGTGTGGAAAAAGTGTCAGACGGCAAGCTAAAGGAAATGCTGCGTTTGCACGATTTTAGAGGTTGCGGTGCTTCGTTTAGTCTCCAGAATGCATATTTTTGAACTGTAAAACCCTAGGCAAAAACTGTCTTCGTTCCGTAGGAAATTGGAAGATAAAATTGGTAGAATTAATAATTAAGTTATACGGTAGAGTTCGTAGAGTGAATGTGGATACTGATTGTGTTGGTTATATTTTAATTAGCTTTACTAAGCTTAGTTCCTCGTAGCATTGTTTATTTTAGTTTAGGAATAGGTACTCAACAGATTCCGTATATTTTATACATTAGATAGTATCTTATTCGTAAGTGTTCCATTGCATCGTTTGATAGCTAGTCATCATCATCAGCTCATTAAACGTCCTTACTGAGGAGCACGAGCCTACCCGTATAGGGTGATTAGGCCTTAGTCGTCCACGCGGGCCCATTGCGGGTTGGACTACTTCACGCACAATCTTTGAATCTCTTCGTAGGCGTGCGCGATTTCCTCACGATGTTTTCCTTCACCGTAATAGCGTCAGATTACGTACATATATTTTCGAAAATTCTAAAACACATTCGTACGTGGCGGGATTTGAACCTCAGCCCTCCCGGTAGGAGGACTACACACCATTGAGCCACCGACGCTCTACACCGACATTAGCATCGACGATAGCTAGTAGCTGCCTACAAAATCACTTTCAACTTTACAAATGTATCAAAATGCCTTCGTGCATGGTATCATACATTTCACTACGTGCCTCCGTACCTGGTGATTTCAACTTCAATTTACGGCTGACTAACTCCAAGTATGTTAAGGTAAGGTAGTAAGTACCTACGTTTGAATTCGGGCGCAGGGCTGCGACGGTTGCTGGTTTTTTCTTATTACTGGATTTTTATTCATGACTGTATAAGATTTATATAAGGTAATAGTGTTAACTTTTGATCAATAATGTAACGGAAAATCTATTCGACTAGAATTTGTGTTTATATAACAAC
>PQWD01005501.1:0-21209 GCA_019425675.1 Leucinodes orbonalis
AGCTGATAAATTCACCTAAGAATATGAAAAATAATTTTGTAATGCGTATGTTTGCATAGCCGCAGTATGGTGCCGGTGCCCGCTCGAAAGAGAGCTGAAGGCGAACGCCCGAAGGCCCCCGCCTAGACGCCCGCCGCCAGAGAACCTCGACGTGTACTTAGTATCGACGCCAGACCATATTCGCCACAGGTATCATAATAATCATAAATAATAATTTATTTTATTGCACAAAGTAGGTTAGTTACATAGAATTAACAAAAAACACATTACAATAATTTAGATGTGAATTAGAAGAATGCCGCTTCTGAGCAAACCCAGTTGCACCACTTGTGGAATTAACTTCCCATTTTTGTAATATTTTGTACCAAAAATCAAATTACACTAAAGTATAAAGTTAAATACCTTACATGCCCTTAAACTTACATAGCGAATATACAATATTATAATAAAGCCACATCAACTATACAATGAATATGTTTTCAATAATGTTCAGCAGCGTCGTGAGTCAATTTTGTATTTTTCTATATTAAATACCATTTTTTTATAAATTTATCCCATTTATACAGGCTGCGCCTGGTACCGAAGGGGCCGGGTACAGTGGCGAACGGCCGGGCGGTCATAACGAACATTTGACGCTTCACCAAGCACAACTAGGCGAAAGACTTTATCCTAAGGTAAATATATATATTTGGGAAACTTTTAAAAAGCCTTCAATATTTATATTTATTATTTTTCTAAAATATTAGCTGTAAGTTTTCCTAAAATGTAAAATAAATATAAAGTTATATTAAACTTGAAAATATATGAAATTATATATTAATTAGGCAGCGAATACAATTTCAATTGTCTTCTAAACCATATTTTTATGAATTTAGTGCCTGTACACGTAATAGCAATCAGTGATTAATAATATAATAATATTAATAACTTATTATTAAATAGCAATACAACTACTTTATGGTTGTTAACACCCATCAATAAACATTGGGCCTGCGCTATAGGTTACGGGAACGCCTATGCGGCGCCGTGGTATGCTTACAAGCAGATGATAATTGGACTATTATTTAAAATTCAGTAGAAAATGGTGTGCTTTAAGCTGTAATCCTTATATTTGAAATCACAACAAAATCGAATTTTGATAACGCTAAAGAATAATTCTGATATAGTGGTAAATACTCGGCCAAGTAAAAAATATAGTACCACTTTAGTTTCGGAGTTATAGCTAAAGGTTGGTGAGGATTATGGCTTGAACGTCAAGCTGGAATCATCACCTCTGATGCATGCAATCGATAAAGACTATCGAATTGATTTTGTCAAAATAAGTTTTCATTTATATTCCAAATATGAGGATTACAGCTTGAAGCGCACAGTAAATGCACGCTTATAAGATAACTGAATGCAATTTTTAGGTTCATTCACTCCATCCAACATTTGCTGGCAAAATTACTGGCATGTTGCTGGAGCTGACGCCTGCTCAGCTGCTTGTGTTGTTGGCGAGCGAGGACGCTCTCCGGCAGAAAGTGCGCGAGGCGATGGATCTCATAGTTATGCACCCCTCGGAGGCGATACTTGGTGAGATACCATACGGTAATCTATTATTATTATTATATAAATTATTGGGTGTTTGTGGGTCATTTTTGGCAAACTTTATTCGATAGATAGTTTTAAGATTGAAAATTTTTGTCTCGAGTACCTTTATGCTTCAAAGGCATGTTATTCAAAGTCAAGTGAAGTCATTTTGTTTGATTTTTCCGAGTGTGGCTAAGACATACAGGTTGAATCCTCTAATTATCCGAACGAAAGATGATTCCGTATTTCGGAGGGCACGTTAAGGCCTCGGGCATGGCTACAATCTTAGGAAAGTAGTCACCCACCAATCTGCTTTAATCACATGACAAAAAACTGGCTAAAGAGATGATGTTCACACCTTTGACGTTGTGTTTTATTTTATTTATTTTGCTATTTGTGAGGGTCCGTATCCTATAGTTAGATCAGTCGAAGAGGATAGGCTGATGACTATAATGTTACAATTGCAAGTTCTGGCGCCTTGACAAGGGTAGCATAAGGTCCGAAGGATCGGCGACTTGCAAAAGATCGCTGTCGGAGGCTGGATGAGAAAAGTGGGAGGGCCGAAATATCTGGCGCAGAATGGGGTAGACCTATGTCTAGCAGTGGACTGCTATAGGTTGAAGAGAAGAGATTGTCATTTCAATGTTAAGGTTACTTTGCAGTCTAGCTGTGTTTTTTATACTACCCTTAGATAAACAATAAACTAACTTGATGCACAATCTCACTCAAAAAGTGTCCGCGGCAAAATTATGCCCATCCGTCAGTTAAGCAAAATTTTCATTCATAATCACATCGCTCGCTACATGTCATAGTGACATTGTAGTACGCTTTAAGGTCAAGATTTTTATGAATCATGATTCTTACTAGGTGGTAGACTCGATACTGAGTCGTCTAGGTAGGTACCACCGCAGTGCCAGATATCATCCCGTGAAACAGGAGTGTTATGCACTTTTGTGTTTTGAGATGAGGGCACTGTAGCTAGTGAAATTACCGGGTATAAGAGACAACATCTGTTGTCTCGGGTGACGGGCGCAGTGCGGCATTGATGGAGGATAAAAACTGTCTGTCTGTTGTTGGTATCCTTTAATGCCGCTCTGTCATGGTCTGGCGTATCACTTACCATCAGGTGAGCGTCCAGACCGTCCTGTACACTAATAACATAAAAAAATAATTTTATGTCATAAATATAACATGTGTCAAGCGGCTCGGAATTTTTTGGTGATATTGCTTCGTGATTGTGCATCTAGCTTGTTTGTTCATCTAAGATACTGACTAAACTGCTGTTTTCAGTTTTATATTGAAAAATTGTGCTTGTGGGTTAAGGACATTTTGGCTAGTAAACATTATTCAATGTTTTGTGGTTCAGATCTGGACGTGTTCTCGCTGTCGGAGCGCGGTAGTGGGGCGAGCGGGTGGTTCTGGCGGGTCCGGGGGCGGTCCGTCGGCGGCGGCCGATGACGCGGCGCCGTTGTTCTACGCGCCCGGGAAACGAGGCTACTACTCGCCGAGGCAGGGGCGGGCTACCCCGGAGCGGATCAACGCATTCCGCAATGTTGGCAGGTAATGTGCACTATGCACTCATGTTCACCAGAGATTAACCTTTTGACCACCAACGTCGTCTATACATGACAAGCACTTGGTTGCCCTGCACGCCAACGTCATCGATACGTGACACAAAATGGGCTCTTAAAAAATGTGAATGTGTAATGAGATGTGTGTAGTTTCAGAATTCAAATTACACAGCAGAATAACATGTAGGCTATTTTAGGGTTCCGTAGCCAAATTACAAAATACGGAACCCTAGTGATTTTGTTATGTCTGTCTGTCCGTCCGTATGTCACACCCTTTTTTTCTCCGAAACTATAAGCATGTAGTGCTATTCAAACTTTGTAAGTATATGTATTCTGTGAACCGCTATAAGGTTTTGACAAGAAACTTGAAAAAAAAAAAATTTCCCCTATACATTGAACTGAATCTCAAAATTTGTTTTTCATCGTAACCCCCCCTTGTGGGGTATCTTTTTATAAATTGAATAGTTTGCGAAAGAAGCACTTCCAAAGTTGAAAAAAGTGTGTGTGTGTTTGTGTGTCCCCCTCTATAATTTCTAAACAATGGGGTTGATAGAATCAAAAAAATATGTGATGTACATGATCATGAAATCTAACAACGAAATTTAGTTTGAACGATTTCTGGTGTGTAGTTTTTTTATACGTTATAAATGGTGAACCACATTGTTTTTATATTAAATCTATAGAAAAGTGCCGAAGTAAATAAAAATCATTTTATTTATTGTTACTTGCTGCGGTTCCTCCACGGGCTAGTTGACTCGCGCTTGGCCATTTTTTTATACCATAATTTTCCAGAAAAAGAGATCTTCGCAAGGGAAACTGCAGTGCGATTTTTCTTAAATAATTTCTATTCAATTTAGTTTAAACTAAATTGCTGGCTAAGTACGACTCGGATACATAATATTATTAGGAGACAGCGTCCAAACAGACACTTAATTTTATCCTATTGTCTGAATATTATGGCACTCCCGTTATCAACGGAGATGATCGAAAAATCTTAAAAAGGCCAAACGCAGCAAATTTTATGGCACTGTTTTATGTGTTATCATGTCAATCCACCATTCAATTTGTCTAACGATTTGTTACGTGCAAGCACCAATAGTTACATTGTGATTTGTTCACAGAATAATCGGCCTGTGCCTTCTGCAAAACGAGTTGTGTCCAATGTTCCTGAACCGGCACGTGCTGAAGTACTTGCTGGGGCGGCCGGTACGCTTCCACGACCTGGCGTTCTTCGACCCGGTCGTGTACGAGAGCCTGCGGCAGCTCGTCGTCGACGCGGAGACGGGAGACTCGCACTCGCTGTTTGCCGCGCTAGATCTCAACTTTAGGTAATTATAATTAAACATACTTAGATAAACAATAAACTAGATAGATGCAAAATCTCACTCAAAAAGTGACCGCGGCAAAATGTTGCCTATCGCAATTTGAGCAAAATGTTCATTCATAATCACGTCGCTACATGTCAAAGTGGCATAGTAGTATGCTGGTTCTTTTGATTTTGTATTTTTAATGATACCTTAAGGTCAAAATTTTAATGAATAATTTCATGTCTTAATATAGCATGTGTCAACGTATGTATCAAGCGACTTGGACATTTTTTGGTTGATATTTCTTCGTGAATGTGCATCTAGTTTGTATAATATAAGGCAACATATACAAAGTAGGTGAATTTTATTGATGATTATTGGATTAAGATCACAAATATGTTGTGAGTGTTTTTGTAAAAATTGAAACCTAGTTTTGATTAACCACGTCTACTGCTAAACTAATACTCGCCTGAACCTTATTCGCTGTTCGGCAGTGATGCATCATGTGTAGTTAGGTTTTCTTGAGTTCCTTGAAAAAATATGCTGCACCTTTGACATCCTTATTAGAATTAGTTGTGGTGATTTGTAAATTAAACAAAGCTTATGATTACATTGTTAGCAATGTTTTATTTCCTAGTATTTAATTGTTAATCAAATTTAAAGGATTCATATCTTAATAGATGCTGATTTTAATAAATCATTGAGTTACTTTTGTAAATACATTCAATTTTAATTATAAAAAGTATCTCCTTAAAAATACTAAAATGAACACGTAAAATACGTACTTCGAAAATTATTTCAATAGGTATGTGTCTTCATAATATATTTAAATGAATACTTTATTTCCAGTTTGGAAATGTGCGAAGAAGAAGGTGGAGGCTGTGTTGAACTGGTTCCCGGCGGTCGAGAATTAGAAGTCACCGCGCTCAATGTTTACGATTACGTGCGCAAATATGCCCAGCATAGGATGTTACTTTCACAAGAGAAGGCCTTGGAGGTAAGCTAAATGTTCTCTGCTGTACTTCAATATTCCCTTATAATTAATTATGGTGATTTCTCTCACCCCATGGCTGTGTTTTGTGGGAAGGCCTAGTCTGTGCAGTGGGACGTTATAGGTGATGATGTTGATTTACAGTGTTGCCGAACTATCGATACCTTGAATATCATCAATAATATCGATAGGCCTCGATACTATCGTTATTGTCAGTACACCATCGGTACTATTGTTTTTTTTATTGCTTCAAAAATGGAATGTCATGTGCTTTTAATAGTTTATTAGATATTAAGCTTCGAGTCTTCAATAGTATCGATACTATCGACAGAAGTTTTGTGTGTAGATTGTATTTATGCTTACTATGATATCGATATAATTACTTTTTTACAATTATTGGTAGTGGACTAATAATGCGGCTACACTATTATTTTAATATAACACAATTATTATTACAGGCTATGCGTGTAGGAGTTCTCGACGTGCTGCCTGAATCGGCACTAGAAGGATTGACCGCCGAGGACTTGCGACTTTTACTCAATGGCGTAGGAGACATTAATGTAGCTGCTCTTGTATCATATACTAGCTTCAATGACGAAAGTGGAGAACCTCCGGAGCGGTTGGCGCGATTCAAGCGCTGGCTGTGGGCTATCGTCGATAAGATGACACATTTAGAACGACAAGACTTGGTAATTTCCTGTTATTTTTATATTTATAGCAAATTTTGTATGACGTGGTTAGGAAGTATTATATATTGGTATATATTACACACAGGTAATACATACAAGTGCATAAACATGAAAGAAAGAATGAAAAAAATGTTTATTCAAATAAATCTGTTACTTTTGAATCGTCAATTGTTATTATAATCATATTTTTTTGTGACTACACGACACGACACATGTGAATTTGTATTGATAGCGTATTTTAAGTATAATAAAATAGGTAGTTATTCATAGAAAAGTGTCTACATAGGATACTGAATAGATAAATTTACATATATCAATTGTATGAGTTCCGTGCTTAGATTAGGGTTAGATTGCGCTGTCTCAATGCCGAAATATGTATATTGAAAATTAAGCAAATCTGAAATTTAGAACTTTTTATCAACAGTTTTTTTAGATTCGCCAACAATGCAATATGCATACATATAATATTACAGTGTTATATTTTTAAAATTATGATTCATGTACCAATTATAGAGGAGTTCAGCTCTATCAATATATAATTATTTTTGTAAGTAAACCAATAGTGTGCTAACACGACTGTGATCCGTGGCAGGTATACTTCTGGACGGGGTCCCCCGCCCTGCCGGCGTCGGAGGAGGGCTTCCAGCCGATGCCGTCGGTGACGATCCGTCCGGCGGACGACGCGCACCTGCCCACCGCCAACACGTGCATCTCCCGCCTCTACATACCGCTGTACTCGTCGCGCCACGTACTCAAACACAAACTGTTGTTAGCCATCAAAACTAAAAACTTCGGCTTCGTCTAAACGCTCGCTGCCATTGTTATCTATTCCCCTTTAGTTGTAAGCCCAATTATGTAAGACTGTCGTTGTTCTCGTCGTATCTCGACGGTGAGTCTTTCTATTTTGCGAATGCCATAACCCTACTCATTTGTAAAGACTATTTCGTACTTACTAGTACAAACTTACACATCGGTATGTTTTGTATTATTGTTGACGTATGTTTTGTATCTACATGATTGGGTATATTTGACTGAATAGTAATATTCATTAAGCAGTAATATTTCGTTGCGGGAGAATAACCGATTAAAAGGTCTGCACAAACAAGTACATATAATTTTTTACATAGAAGACTCATAAATATTTATGTCTCTGAGAGAGATACATCATCATTGTCTTAAATAGATCTGCAGACCACAAGTTAATATAGACAAAACCAACCTTTACTTCTGAATCTGTTATTTAACGTTTTTACCATCTTCAGTTAAAGCCTAATTTAACAGCGCATGACTGCTTCCCTCGTTTCTAGCATTGGCCCACGAAATATATAGGCAGCGTGACTCGTAATATTCAAAAATATTGAACTGTTATATAGCTTTTATATAGTAAAAAATATATAAGATATAAATAATAATGATGGGTAATACTGCTACGTCATGGTAAGCTTGGGCAAAGAGGCGTTAGATCCGACGCGGTGGTTTTGTGATATCAGAGGAAGTATTTATGCGCCTCAAATCTCTAAATTAAGTTTATAATTAGATTCTTTTGATTATGTATTAATATGGTTCATAATAAACAATCTCAAAATGCTTACAAATCTTTATTGAAATCCTTATCATACTTTCGAATTGTACATTGTAATACACATTCCATTTAAAATTATATAAGGTGGAAAATGTCTCATTTGGAGTATTCTAGTACAATTCGTCAATGGTTACCTCTAATTCTATTATAAAAGGCCAACATTTACAAATATTTAGATAATTTGTTTCTATTTAGCACATCTTAAAAGCAAATTCTTATGTGTTTCAAACACTAAAAACTAAATATAAAACAATCCAACATATGGTATTAACTTTGAGCGTTATCCTTGCAACTAAACCATGTTGCCTACCTTTTCTAGTCTATACTTTTACCACTCTACAATTTTCTCTGTTACTCCATTTATTAGTCACTCAACGCGCAATGGCGCGAGCTATGTTTAGAGTCTCGCTTACGGAGAGCATCAGAAATGATTTAATCCGTAAGAGAACTAAAGTTACCGACATAGCCCGCAGTATTAGCAAGTTTAAATGGCAATGGCTGGTCAGTATGTCACAAAACCGATGGCCGTTGGAGCAGACGAGTTCTGGTGGAGACCGCATCTTAGCAAGCGTAGCGTAGGACGCCCTCCGGCCCGATGGACTGACGACTTGCGATATTGTCGCTGGTGGAGGCTGGATGAGAAGAGCGGAGGACCAGGATATCTGGCGCAAAATGAGGGAGACCCGAGTCCAGCAGTGGACTGCGATAGGTTGAAGAGAGTGACTCCATTTCATACTTTGCTCAATTTACTCCACATTTTGGTATCTGAACTGCATTTCAACCGTTTTCTTTTGCCGAACTCAAATGGTGGAAACTACGAGTATAGTCAACAGACAGGTTGATGACTGACAGCGTAGCGCGCTAATCCTTAATCTATGTGACTGCCACAAATCCGCCCTAGCTTCGTATAATATTACTGATAGTATATTACATAATGTCTTTTTAAGTAAGAGGATTCACAGCTGTTTTTTTAACACAATATTAACATGTATTTTTTAAGTTACTCTTGAAATACATTAATTAATATTATTACAGAATATGACAAGACATTTTATATTATTTAAGACCACATTGTTTGTTACTATATTCTGGCAAATAAAGGAATTATTATTATTAAAATAGATTTGCCAATAAGTCATATATATAACAGAATAATGCTTCCTATACACTAGTCGCGAAGTAGTCTGAGACCGACCGAGTAGTGTAGTACTTTGTGATCCAGCTTCGAGCCTTTTTACTAGGTCCTAAAAATGGTCAACAAATGGAAGTCACCAGAGGCAAGCTAAAGTAGGACTAAGTAAGCCGAAGTGCACTATTGTATTCATTCAACTTCGCAAATAGTGTAGAGGACAGGTAAAATGGTTACGGTTACCTATAGAATATAGGCACTAACATTTCAATCTGTACTATACTGGAGTATATTAGATCTATCCAGAGGCGGGGCAAGACCTTAATTTGATGTGGGCAAGATATATTTTGCGAAGCTCCTTGATGGATGACGCATGAAGGATTTTGTGAAAAAAAAATTGATACTCAAATTTTTATTCTTATTAGTGTAAACTTCTCATTGTAATTATTGAAAAAACTAAAATGGTAATTAAGTTAGCATTGCCAGATACTTCATCATCGTAGGCATGAGATTACCTATAACGGGTGAATAGGCCTTAGGCGGTTCCTCAGTGCGGATTGGCCGACTTCACGCAAATCCTTTAAATTTCTTTGTTGGCGTGCGCAGGTTTTCTTACGATGCTTACCTTCACGTTAAGAACGTTGGATAAACGTATCCAATTTAGAAAATTCGAAAGACATCATTACGTGGCGGGGTTGTACCTGCAGCCTCGAGATCGGAAGGCAACAGTCCATACCAGTGAGCCAGCTGCTAGCTTGATTTTACTAGGTGGGTAATTAATATAAAATAATTATATTTGCGTTTGCGGGTCATGGAGGCGCGCAAACGCAAATATAATTTAGCCTTGGAACCTTAGACATTTTTAAAATTTTAATCTCTTTAATAATTAAAACTCATAATTTTATTAAAACGCTTTATTACCTTTAAAGAACAAAATAAAATGAAAACAAATCTAGCATTATGAAAAAATATATATTATAAAAAACCATTTAAATAAAATATTCTAGATAGCACAATTATTTCTGAAATAAATATTACTGTACTTTGGACACTAGTTTCAACTCTGCAGATAATTTTCTATAAACTCCATATAGTACTGAGATATGGCAAACATGAAGTAAGGCACTTGTAAGGTATGTACTTGGGTAAGTATTCCAACACATTTCAATAAGAGCTAAAATTAAAAATCTGGTTATTACAGATAATTAGTTGACCAAAGAAGATATGGTAAACTGTGAAAATACCATGAATAGAATTGATAATGGAGACTTCTAGCACACACTATTCCTATAAAATTTACAATAAACATTGGAAGTATAAACAGCTGTGATAAAATGTCAAAGTTAATACTATAATTTGTTTCCTCATTAGTTTCTTGTTTTTTTTGCACAGTTTTTCCACTTTTATGGGATGACTTTTTCAATACTGATTCAAAAGAGTTCAAGAAATCTTCTGCTCTTGGTTAGTGTCTCATCTTCAGTTTTTTTCATTACTTTTCTTTAGCCTCTTTATTTAATTTAGCTTTCTTTTGTTTTCAAGGTTTTAGCATCAATCTGAGGTTGCACCTGTTGTTGAACATATTTCAATCTGCAGTAACTTTTGAAATACTGAATGCACATTGGCATAAATATAATTAACAACATTATATGTATACCCATTAATGTTAAGTGAAAACATTTGCTTTCAAACATTTCTACATCCATAAATCTATAGTTTACTGTCCAAGTATGATTAAAAACCCTGCCAACATCAAAGCTTCCTTTTAAATATGCTACAGGTGCACTTATTAAAAAGGGCAGACCCAAAAGTATTTGCAAAAAACCACAAACAAAAAGTTGTTTTATAGTATTTTTTAAGCCCAAGTTCACATAAAAAAAAAAGAGACCAGGAGCATACAAGAGAATATTCATTTTAACAGAACTCCTAAGCTATAGAAAATGCTTCCCAAGTACCATTTTGAATCCAAAAAGAAGTTTAATGCAATATACAAAAACAAGACAGCTATGGGATCATTGAATAAACGTAAAACATTAATAGAATGGATTCTATAAGATGTAAGAATTGTTATAACAAGTACATATGGTTACTTCCTGGATTTGATGTAAATCCTAAGAACGAAAAATAGTTGCAATAAATAAATACCTACAAAAATGTATTGGGCGAGTCTGACATTCCCACCTTGGCTTGTGATAAAATAGAATAAAGAATATAAGTAAACAAAACCTGCCGGGTATACAAGCGGTCCCGTGTCTCCGCGTAGTTTACTGTAATCGAGTGTTCCATTCAGAAAACCTTCGCATTCCTGCATATATGCTTTCCAGTCAATTTCTGTGTATGGAACCCTTTCCACGATCAATATGTTGATTATCAGCTCCGCAATAATAATTAGGAGGGCTACAAATGGAAGTTGCCCAGGATTAATAACCAAGCCTTTTAGGTAAGACCAAGTTAACATTTTTTTAAAATGTTGATAGATTTCTTGAGGTCTATTTTGGCTGCCCATCTTCTATTAGTTTATACAGTCAAAGTATTTATTTTTCGTAGCACGCTTTTTCAGCATTTAACATGATAATTCAAGAGTTTCTTAGCCTAAGCTGGTAAAGTTTCTATTTTAAGAATAGGTCACATCACCGGCCACCACTAGAAAAATTCAGCAAACAAATTTATCTTAGCTACAAAATGTCAGATAAGTGCTGTCCTGTCGGCTGTCACTTAACTGTTGACAACTTTTTTTTTAATTCGTTCCATTTGGAACAAGCCAAGGTTATAAGAGAGGCTGTACAAAACATTTTGTGTGTGTAACTTTTGTGATATCTATATACATATTCACTATTGGAATAAATTTATAAATTTTTAGTCATAAAAAGTTGAACAGTTGGCGTGTCGTCGTGGCACATTGGTGTGGAGTCGGTCAATACGCACTGGGCCCACATGAACGACTAAGACCTATACTATAGGCTTGTGCCCTCGGTTGAATGAGCTGATGATAATACGTAATATATATATATATCGACGCTAAAAAGCGAAACTGCTGTAACCCGCATATAACTTATATGGGGTCATAGCAGTTTCGCTTTTTACCGTCGATATGTGCACACTGTGCATTCTGTTAGGTTTGAATTGTTTGAACGTGTTACGGGTTTTGGATCTAATTTTTACACTTTTTATTAAAACAAAAACGTTCAAAAAATAACTTTTCTCATAGCATCGTCAGAGTTATAGGGGTTCGTAGAAAAAATCTTTCGAGCCCCAAGCCACCGCCATTTGCACTTAGTTTATCTGGCCGAAAAACGAACTATATATATAATAACGATCTCTATTTGTAAAAACATACACATTATACCTACATAGAAAACACCCAGATCATTACAAAACGACATGTTCATGCACACAAATTTTGTACTGCCGGGAATTGAACCGCTTAAACAGCTGAGCGGTTGTTTCATATCATTATTATTATAATATGTATTCATACGGATTTACAAACTGCCGAGTGAGGCGTTTAAGCAGGTACACCAAAAAAAGAATTGCAAAACAAACTTATTTCACGACGATATCTGGCACTGCGTGCCATATCGTCCCGTGGTCTGGTGCGCGTGGTAGTACCTACCTAGACGACTCCGAGTCTATAGCTGGTAAAATTACCAGGAATAAGAGACCCAATATCTGTCGTCTCGGGTGACGTGTCCCCTGCGCACTAATTTTATAACAGTAAGCAGTCATTATTTCTGTTATAAATTTATTCAATACTATACAACCAACATAAACAGTTATGTGAACACAAACATTGTTCTGCATGAAGATAGCACCCGCTAAACGTTATATAGTGTAGTACAGTCGGGGATTTACACTAGGACAATCGTAGCTAGTGCCCAGTGCGGTAAATTATAAGAGCGAAAAAATTTGGAAAATATTTTTAGGTTTGTTAAAAATTGCCAATTTAATAAACCTATTAAATTTATTTCTAACGACAATATAAGTTGATGAATCACGCGTCATAAATAAATTCGGAAATTTAGTTATTCCGAAACTGAATAATAATAATTTAGGTACCTACTTACACTAACGGATACGAGAAAGTCGACGGCCCACACAACAACCATCTTTCTTTTAGACGACCAGTGATTCAGCAATCTCCTAACTAAGCTGGGAAAAATCGAACGATGTGATTTTTACTATATAGTTTCCCCGTGGGAAACTCAACACTTGTTTAAGTGCGAATACAAGCCTAAATGTACTTACTTAGGCTCATATTCTATAACGAATCTCAAGCGAAGATCTTTACTTTATAGAGAAGAAAGGGATTGCTCTATATAATAAAGAGCGGCATCCCTATCTAACTTTATTTAAGTAAAGATCAAAAAGCTTGAGTTTTGTTTTGAATGTGCGGCCTTAGTAAAATAATTTTACACCTAAATATCTAGGTGTCACTTTGGATTGCTCATTAACTTACCGCAGGAATTGTCGAAACCTGAGATCCAAGGTGTGTTACCCTGATAACATCTTGCGTCATCTTACCGCCACTCACTGGCCATGCCCTATGCTTCGTGCTGAATTGTAACGGGTTCTTTTCTAACTGCACCGTTCTTATCCGTCTACCAGCTGTCCGGCATTGTTCCTCCTATAGTGCGACGCAGGGTGATTTCCACTGTCAAAGAATATATCAGATGGTGGACCTTAGGCATTCTTTGTACGGGAGAGCTTCGCATCCGCCGCGTCTCAGGAGTCGCAATTGCTTTCTCGAGCAGTCGCAATTAAATCCCGCAGAGGCGTCTAAAGCTTGGCTGATGTGGTGGAATTAATTATTCCCGACCTCGTCTAGATACCCCCGTTTGGCTGAAGAGCTGCCTCCGGGTGGTGGTCTTTCTAGGGCGATCTAGAAACCTATAAATATACTGCGGGCAAGTGTTGGCCGGTACCGTGAAAATGGGGTAGGATGGGGATATTCCAAAAGCATTCTGTGCGATTGTGGCGCTCCTCAGACAACGAAACACCTACTGTCGAACTGTCCATCTTCGTGCGGTTTCCGGGACCTCTGGATGGGAAATGAAAGGACGATTAAAGTGGCCCAATATTGGTCGCATTACCACATTTAACTTGTGCATCCATATCGATTCGATAAGAAAAAGTACACTTAGTTAGTAGCCTAGGAATTTTAAGGCTTTGATTAATTCTTTGATCTACTTATTGGTATCCACAAAAAAAATTAAGTGTTCTCGTTCACGACTTCTATTGTGGACAAACTAGTCATTTTGTTTCTCTGTAATCCAATAAATAAATAGTGAGTAGGTACTACTTATATCGCCTTGACCGGCAATTTTCAAGTGAAGATTATCACGAACGAACCAGTTTCATTCTCAATGAGATTATAAAGTCGAACATTTTACCTTCCACCTAAATAACGGCAATTGTATTATCATGTTTGCTAACAGTAAAATGTTAGGTATCCCTTATGATAACACTGACTGAGGTACATGTAATTTCTGATTCATCCATTTAACTTGTTGTACTCAGTACACATCGAGACAATATCTGTAAAGGGTGATCTACGTAAAGCACGCCAATATAAGAGTAGGTAATAGTTACAAGTATAAATATGGAGTTTCGTGACAAACTGTCTTAGTCGGTGCTGCAATTATCTTAAGATGCGGACCTTTAAATGATTTTAGTTACTTGACATTATTCAGTTCGCTAGTTTACGGAGCTGATACAAAACGTGAGTAATATTTACTTACACAAACAGACGTAAATTTTAAAATGATAAATTATGTTAACCGAGAAAAGCATGTACTTGTAGTTCTACTTTAGTTCCTAAACTACAAATTTTTATATCTTTTAGATCATGTTGCACAGTCAGCTGACTATAACAACATTATAATAATTACTTAGTTCTCGTATTATGATAATATAAGTAGTAAGTTTCTAAGTTGTGTACCTACGTTCTCAAATTAGCCGTAGTGTCCACTACGTGCCTGCTCCAATGACTTTCATCATTAAAGGACTTTTGACCGAAACGTTTGAAGTCGCGATTACCTCGTTTGCTGTTCGGCAGGATGTAGGTACTATGAGGTCTATGAGTAGGTGATATTGGCTTGGGACCCAAATTCAATGTTATAATACCTACAATATTTTAATTTAAATTATTTACTTATGTAATGTAAAAGTGTTACGGATCGACCAGTTAGAACGCATAGGAATGGTGATTGTTCTGGAACACTACAATGTTTTTATTATAATGTAGGTATGCTTGGAGGAAGTACCTATGATGGAATCAAATGTCATTGCAAGTAATGTTCAATCCCTATTATACGAGTCACATTTTTCGAAGATAGAAATAAGTAGGCATTTCAGAAAGAACTTTCCCAAACAGTAGTTATTTCAACGTGGGTTAAGCATATTATCCTTTGTATCCTTACAATAATTGGAACCTTGGCACACAATTGTACAATTGGTTAAATACTGAAAATAAAAAAACAAATCACTTACGCATTGTACTCTAAGTAATTTAGACAAAATTGTGAAAAGATTCTCAATTTGGCCTACTTTTTTGCATTGTTTGATGAGCCTTGCATAAATAACGATTTTGATCCAAGGCTCCATTGATTTAACATCAATGTGAAATTATAGTTCTAGTTTGAAATAAAATTTTATTTTTCAATTATTGATAGCAAAGAATACACTTGAAGAAAATATATTGAATCTGTTAACGAAATGGAGGGATGGAGATAAGGGTCCATTTTCTTTTCCACTGCCGTCACTAGATGAAATTAAAATACCTGCTGTAAGTGAATCTATGAAGGTTACAGAGCTAAGTAAGTATTATGAAATACATGCAAAAGATTAATGAAATTGCTACAGTAAAATTGTATCTTAGAGCTTTGTTTTATGATTTATTCTGTATAAAAAAAACGTGTTGTTGCATCTTATCTCCGGCATAGATACCTAAATGTTGTGCGTGTAACTAATATTGAAGGGAGTGTTGGTTTGGGATCGTATAATAAACAGGAGTTATCTCCCTACAAAAAATAGATTTCAGAATGTTTGTTCGAGAGAGCACCCGCATCGAAAAGTATAATTTGAGTAAACATAATTCGAAAGACAAAGTACGTAGTAGGATTTGAACCTGCGCCCTCTAGACCGAAAGTCAACAGCCCACACACAGCAATGAGCCCAAGCTCACAAAATGTTGTCTTAAAACCATCTTGCTTACATTACATTATACGTACAGGGGTTGGTTACCGCCATCTATTAAAACAGTATTATGTTATGATAATGATACTTCAGCATTTTTGTACCAGAAAGGAGAAGTATTGTATTTAATATTGTATTAAGAGATGTGGTAATACCCAGTCTTTTAGTACACTTTTTGGGTTCATGGTGTAGCAGACAGTCTACTTATTCCTTTCCGTTGACAACCGCAACATCTCAATGGTCTTGGTCGGATTGTTGAACGGAAAATGTCATTTCAAGTTACTCCGAGCTTCGTGGAAGGCACGTGAAGCCGTTTTGTCCGGCTACTATCATTTAGTCCGAGAGCCGGCCGTTAATAGTCCTATGGATCAGATACATGATTTGAATATGGTCTGAGAAACCATAGAACTAAAGGAACCCCTGAAAATGACAATTTGCCGCATGCAAAATATGACCTCGATTTCACCCTGTATACGTTTTGAAAAGTACAAACATACTCCTAGGACCTACAATACTTACCTACATTCATTATCTGCTATGAACCTAAAAACTTGGCCGTTGTCATTAATGGCTATCACATTCCGCAATGGGCTTGGCAGTCTTACACAATATGCCATATAACTACGTGACAAACTTTTGAAAATATTCATCTTTGTAATTACAACATTCAGTAATCTTTACTTATCTATGATTACTAGTTCATTACTTATCATTGGTTAGAAAAATACCTTAAAAAATAACAATGTTGTCTGACAATGCTACGACGCTAAATAACTAACGGGCACCTAATTCTAAAATAGTAAATGGTTTGATAAGAATCTGCCTTACTTTCTTGTACCAATCTACACTAATATATAAAGGAAAAACTTGTTTGTTTGGTTGTAATGAATAGGCTCAAAAACTACTGGACCGATTTTAAAATTCTTTCACCATTTGAAAGCTAAATAATCCCACATAACATAGGCTTAATTTATTTTGAAAAAAAATAGGTTCTGTATATTTTGGGTTTTTCGGACAAAAAAGGAAAAAAACTACCAAAAAGTTGCTTTTGCGTATTCTGCCTAAACTATAAAAAATAGAACTATAAAATGTTCTAACTAAGTGTAGATCTCATTAATATCTACAAAAAGTCCGCGACACATACCTACCTTGCGGTGAAGCACAACAACCATTTTTATTTAAAAAATTGAATTTTTTGGCTACATTAAAACGCGTTTTTACTCATGCTACTAATCCTTAACAAAATAAATTATTTTCATCACTAAGAAAAGTTTACGTAGATAATAATTTGGTCTTTGTAATGATTAAAATTGGACGTTTGGTTTCAAGTTTTGGCGAAATTAAATATTATTCTTGCTGCACGGCCGTCCCGTTGCAAAGTGGGCGTCGCATTGGCGGGGTGCGCATGCGGGAGGGTATATTATCCAATTTAAATACATTGTTGAATAAAGATCTAAGTAGTTCTTTACAGCATATGATTTAAATGAACATTTTCGAAGATATTAAATATATAAAAATTGCGGTGCGTAGCGTTTGCGGTTGGTTTGCGGCGATACCGGCCGACGGGGAAGCCGGGAGCGTGCCTTTTACGATCAACATTGCACCCGTGCGAAGCAGGGGCGGGTCGCTAGTACCTTTATACTTAGGTTAGCTTAAGAACATCGGTGGCTCATTGGTGTGCTTTGTTGCCTTCCGATCTGAAGGAGGGAAGTTCAAATATTGCCATGTCTTTTCGATTTTTCGATAGTATCTACGTATACCCAATGCTCTTACTGTGAAGGAAAACGTGAGGGAACCTGCGCACGCCTGCGAAGAGACTCAATAGGCCTATAGATACACCCTTTACGGGTAGGCTCGTGACCTTCGGTGGGGACATTTAATGAGTTGATAATGCTGATGATTATAATTTATGTTGTTTTTACAAAGTTGCTCTTTAGGCATTTACAATTCGATCTGAAAATTATCTCAAGAGGTCTCACATTTATTTACATTTAATTGGTAATTATTAAGGATGAAACTATCTTTATTAAATTAGGGTTCTTTAACAGTAAATCTTTCTAAAAGCAGATAATTGTTTAATATTGTTTTAGAATAAACTACGCAACGAGTGAACTAAAATTGCTGGGTCTTAAAAACTTTTCGGTTGAAGAATTAGATGCTTCTGAGTCCAACTTAAAAGCAACGGGAATGGTCACTGTACCAATTTTAATTGTTACTGCAGGTTTGTTTGTTTGAAATATCCGCATTTAATATTAGTTAATAATATAGCTTCAGTGGCTCAATGGTGTAGACTGTTGCCTTACTACTAATATGTTTTCGAATTTTCGAAATAATATGTACGTTTATCCGACGCTCTTACGGTGAAGGAAAACATCGCGAGGAAACCTGCGCACGCCTGCGAAGAAATTCAAAATCGACCAATCCGCACTGGGCCCGCGTGGATGACTAAGGTCTATCTATACACCCTTTACGGATAGGCTCATGCCCCTCAGTGGGGACGTTAAATAGGTTGATAATAATGAATAGGTATTAATTTTAAAAAAATATAATTAAAATGTGAGTCAAAAAGTCATGCTTGTCCACAAGATAAAGGTAAGTAAGGGTAAAAAGATCAACATTTTAATCTAACTTGGGTCGGTGCGATTAATAAAGATGTTTCATCAAATAACTTCACAATTCCTAGCAAAATAGGTAAAATGCATCATATCGTAGCTGCCTACTGGTTTAATTATGAAAAAATCAGATTCTACGTTAAACTTTTGTCTGGGAAGCATACCTAATAGGTAGGCACGTTTACGATTGTAAGGAATGCTGTGTAAGTGGTTACTAAATATATATTTACTTACACAAAATAGATGAGTCACACGGCATCTTACGTAGTAATGCTATAATATATTATCACAGGAAATATTTTTTTAACGACTGAAAAGTGGCTGGCATAGGAATATCGCACCAGTATAATGAGACCTACTAAGAGATTATTCTAAGTTAAGATTCGAGCCCATCTAACCATTAGCTAAAGTCCTGCTACGTTTCTCTCTTATCATTTTAGAAGTTCGGTACTAAGATCACCAAAATTTTCTTCGAAATTAACTATTTCGTTTTCAGTTTATCCGAAACAGTTCCGTTAGTTTAAAATCGAAATCATTACTGGGATCGAAATCATAGTCGCTGCACCATCTTATTGTAGCACTAGTAAGTAGGTTCTCATATTAAGTGTTTATTTAGGTACATGTTAATTTTAAAGTAAATATTATTACAGACAATTACGATGTTAAAGGAACAGCCCTCTGGTTTATTCCAATAAGGGGATCTGGAAAAATGAGGTTAGTTCTGGCTATTCCGATGTTGAACTGCATAAATTTTTATTAATTGTTTCAATCAAAATATTTTATTTTTCAGTGTTACATTTAGGAAGAGCCAACTGAATTTCTCAGTCAGACTTAAAAGCAACAGTACCAGTACGTGGGTTGACACGTTACAGTTAAGATTCAAATTGGACAGCATACAGGTGAGGTATATTTTAAGTTATATATGTAGATATTTAGTAGGTGGTCACGTTTTTTTATCTACTTAGGACAACCCACAGAATGCTCCTTCATAAGCCCCCATTTCAGCGTTCTAATCCACCTAGTGCTGCCCTAAGAAACGATAAAGGTGTATGTAGATGATGCTAACTTATAAGTTAGGAGGAACCCGTGAGATATAATAACTATCTCAAAGTGTTCAAATCGTGTATATAACAATATAGGTTTTTTTTTTCAGGCAAACTTGGATGGCGGTCCAACCGCAATCAGCGCCATTTTGAATAATTATGGGGTGGAAATTCTTCAGGGCAACCACGACGACATAGTGAAAGCAGTGCATGGACAGATGTTGCCAGTTATGAACGGTTTCCTGAACGGCATGACGCCAGATCAACTGTTCCAAACCATTGCGGTCACTAATATTGCTGTGCCAAATGTTGTACAAGTCTAAATAATGTAAACACGCCCCGTTTGTACCTTACCTTCACCTGATCTACTTATTTCTACGCAAAAGCATATGAATTGAGGATTTATTTGTTTTGGACTGTCGGATGAGACAGACGGTGAATACAAGATCTAGATGACTTAATGTTAAACTAAACTTAGCGGAGTTGCTAAATGTATTCTACTGTGATCCTAAGTCGTATGCGATAGTAGCCTCCTAGTAGCCGTATGGTAGGCAAGTCCAATGTCATATTTAACATCAGAAGATATGAATAATCCATTCCCAAAGTACAAGAATTTATTTTTATATACATTTAAAGAATAGGCAATTACGTTACCAATAGAAACCATAATAAGTAGGTACATACCTACAAATGGTAATGTACGTTGTAAGAACATAATTTTGATGATTAAGTTTAATTTAGCTAATAAGTAATTAGTTAGTAGGTTCGACATGATGTTTTTTAAACTTACTTATAGCTTTTTTACTTTTGTAAATATTTTATATTTCTTTAAATAAATATGACCAAAAATGTGAAAGTTTCAGACACCATTTTATTAACTTTGATTTATTTTAATAGATATGTTCAAAAATAAAATATATTAACATATTTTAAACAATGCACAACTGCTAAACGACATAGCGTTACCTGATTAATATTTGTGAAATTTAAAAAAATAGCTTACAACCTAATACTTTTTCATATTATAGTCCATACATTACTGTTAAAGATTAAATATAAAAACGTAATAGTATCAATTCGTTTCATGCTAGATGTCAAGACTGCAGATTCTCGGGACCACAAATGTACTTATCACAAATAAGACTGAGTGAACATTGATCAATAACCTAAGCAATAGGTACAAAACCTGTGGGTTAGATGCAAACATTACTGTTAAAGATTAAATATAAAAATGTTATAGTTTCAATTCGTTTGTTTCATGCTAGATGTCAAGACTGCAGATTCTCAGGACCCCAAATGTACTTATCACAAATAAGACTGAGCGGACATTGTTTAATAACCTAAGCAATAGGTACAAAACCTGCGGGTTAGGTGAAAGCGTCCAAACTTATAAAAGTTGCATGCATCCCTGTAATCCCCCGAATATATGTACGAATAGACATACTCACCTACCGTTGGTACGTACTACGTAATGATCGTCTTTATTTTTTTTCCAATTTCAAATTAATTTTACATAGCGAATTCA
>PQWD01005502.1:0-82585 GCA_019425675.1 Leucinodes orbonalis
AAAATAGTAGTATTAGATGTAGTGACGTTATTAAATGTGGAAACTCGTGAAATAGCAGGCATTGTGATCTGAAGCTGGGCGGTGACGTAGACGAAGGTCGACGCGGGATTCGCAGCAACATGGCGGGCTCAAAGCAAAACACGCCGTATAAAGACGTGCGCACATCTCGGATGTCCAGCTCGTGGAGTATCGCCTTTGTGATTTGGTATACTCTTTCTGTAAGATTAAGGCAAGGTATACATTTCACGTTAATGAATATGAAAAGTTAGTTCTATGTAAATATTATGTCTAACGCTTTAGAGTTCCTGATAGTCGCTTGAAAATAAAGTTAACATAGTTCAGACAAAATGTACTTTATAGGTATATCGAAGCAAAATTTTATACTGTGTGTTCGTTATATATGATCGGCATAATTATGATCTAGGATATATTGCTAGATTACTTAAAAACTCACCATCAGTTATGTATTTCATTTGGGCAAACGTGCAATCAATTTTGTCTGATTGATTTGCTTCGCAAATAAGTCGATCACGAGTGATATCAAGAATACAAATGACCAACTAAGGACCATCCAGCCGCCTACAATCGTCCTTCGCAGCATATCTATACCCTGTAAGATACAAATATAGTTATAGGCACAGATCGTATCAATTGTAAAAATAGCCAGATTTTTTATTTATCGTCATCAGCTCATTATACGTCTGAGGGGCAATAGCCTACCCGTATAGGGGGATGGGCCTTAGTTGTCCACACGAACCAGTGACCCACGGATTGGCCGACTTCACGCACAACGTTTTATATCTATGAGGCGTGCGCTGGTTTCATAACTATGATTTCCTTCATTCAATTACAATAAATTTTTTTTATTATTTAATGAAAACGTTACAGATAGCTAAGGCAGTTAGGCCTTAAATTCATTGGGTGGCTGATCGAATCATATTTCCCAGGTCTCTTCATGCTTCGGAAGGCAGACATAAACATTGTAGCCGTAAAGTAACAATCCAATCAAAGTTTGGACAAATCCGTATGGCGCCCATGTGGGGACGGCAAAATCTCACCAAAGATAATGCTGTGTGTGTAAGTCTGTACTCTGTAGAGGAACGTACTCGAAGAAGATTTGATTGACATAAGAGTACTTGAATAATAATATGTTTTTTGAGTTTGACCTCAGTCTTCCTGGTGGAAAGCGATGACGAGGTCTTTTTATTCTTAACTGAAACGGAAACTTTGGAAGTAACTGTTTAAGCCCTCTGCTCTCATCAGCGACCTCATACACAGTGGAGGGGTTTTGCTCTGCTTGCCGAAGGAGTTGTGATACAGGGTTACTTAATCAAAGTCAACAAAAACTCGGAGGTTATCTCCGGAAGGGGGTGGAGTCGTACGCTTGGGTGTAGGAGGTGGTGTCGCAAGCTTGGGTGTAGAAAGAGGAGGGCTCAAGGGATGGGACGGTGACCTGGCTGAAGCCCGGGCGACCCTAGACTACTGGGGAGAGAGCCGGTCCGCCGACGCGGGAGCGCTGGAAAGTGTTTGTCCCTCTTATGCGGGGTGAGTGCGCGGAGCGGCGGAAGGTCGGCTGAGTGGCCGTAAAGTTAGCAGTTGTGACACTGCCCAGGGCGACCGCTCCTTGTATTTTCTTGCGGGTCTTACTAGTGTTGCCGCCAAGCTGGCACACCGTTTTGATATTGATTATGGCCTTGCCGGTCTACGTTCGCTGGAGGGCGATGACGAGGTCGATAGTGGTTCAATTTACTCAGAAATATTATGTAGGTAGATATTTAATCTGGGCTCGATAGCAAGGTTGAAAGTATCGGGAAACAAAGACAATGGGAGTGCGGATTACCGGGAAATCAATCCCATAAATTTTCGGTCCAAAGCGTGTAGCTGGTATTTGGCAAAATCTCTGCTGGGTACTGCTGAACTTACTACACGTACAACTTTGGGCTTAATATAAGCAGCTAGTGTTCTTCTCTGAGTTTAGTTTCACCGATCTTTTAAAAGGGTGCCAAGATTTGGCAGCAGTTTTGGCTTAATAATCAATAGAACTACGGTAGGTGAAACTTAATGATATATTTAACTAAAGAGCTCGAGGTGATTATTTATTAATGTATTCAGGAAAGAAGTATAAGTATAAGAATCGAATTAATAATTAAGAAAATTGTAACTAGGGTACCATTACTACTAGATACCTAATATCTACGAAACATCTGTTAGGTACGTACCGTTCTTCCGTATGTAATGACAGTCTGTACACAAAATAGAGCACCTAATGTAACGCAGATGATTGCAATGAAAAGCTGGAATTAAGATACAATAATTAACTGATTTATCACAATAGAAAATGCATAAGTTATACTGTTACTACAATAATACTTTAAAGAGATAAATGTATATTTTTAAAATTTGTTTTTATTGTTGTTTAAACTCACAAAAAATCTGTAGCAGTCTTGAAATAGCTGTCCATAATTAAGTAACATTTTGTAAGCGCGGATAAATAATTTACCATCTGCTTTTTTGTGCAACGTGACGAAATCATTGTATTTTGTGTCTTTATACAGAACTTTAAGCAAAAATGAGTCTGGAACGTAGTGTACTTTTAAATTGAGGTACTTCATTAATGCTACGTTCAGATATTTAGCTCTTAACGTCAAAAAAAATGATAAACTTAGCAAAAAGTTGACGTCAAAAAATATACACATGAGCCAAGCAAAATATGTACTGCCGGTTATGTGCGCTGTCATTGATACTTTAAACGTCAAGTACAAAAAGGTAACTAGTATTATTTGCATAATAACTACTGGCAAGGCAGTGTAAATAAATGCTCTGTCAACAATATCCCAAAAACTTTGTGTCTTGTCGTCCCAGTAATACATCAATCTCGATACAATAATTTATTATTTTAGCGACACCGGTTCGGTTGCCAAAACAAAGGTTCAGAATAAATAAATAAACAATAGCTGATAACTCCATTAATATAACAAGTTCTGTGTATAACAGATATTTAACTTTTACAGACGTTTCGTACACAAGATGAATTAGCATGATCAGTGCGACAATTAAACACATTGATCCGTATACGACTGATTTTAAGGATTTCTTAACTATAAGGTTGTTGTGAACAGTGAATCTTCTATAGCCTGTTATATACAGTGGTAAATATTTGAGACTTTTGAATCGCTGTATATACTCTCGGGTTAATTCTTGTTTTTCATAATTTTCCATGGCTAAGCACAACTTTGGCAAGTTACCCTAGTAAGTTCTCATAACCGTATGGTTTTAAATGACATAAGTCAATCAATTTAAATTTTCATTATGGACAAGGTATAGTTGAGCCTTAGGGAATAAATTCATTATCAATCAATCAAAACTATTAGAGATTGATATCGTAGTGCCATTTGTTTAATGTCTTTTAGTAATTTCTTAACGGTTTTCATAAAGTAACTACTAACTGTTAATATTTAATATTTTTTACTTAGGTATTCTTTGACCAATGTGCGTAGCCGGTTGGTAACTTACAAAAGCGAAACGTGGTCGCTCAATAAGGGTTTATAGAATTGATTTTTAAGATTCCTCAACGTGCTATAGGGAGGTATATGTTTGGTATTTTCTTTACGATAGGATCCCAAAAGATGAAATACGTAAGAGAACTTAAGTTACCGATATAGATCACAGGATAAGCAAGTTAAAGACGTAGTGGGCAGGAAAAATAAGCGGTTATCGATGGCTGATATTGTGGGAAGGTTCTCGAGTGGCGATTACGGAATGGAAAAAGAAGGTTATACCAGCATCGAACTATAAGGACCAAAGATCTGGTTAAGGTGACGGGTAGCCGTTGGATTTTTACTATTAGGTCTTAGTCAGAGTTAAAGGTAATGTTGTGGCAGAGTTTTTTAAAACTAGGCACGAATGTCCTACGGAACGTGCAAGGTTGGAACATCTTTATTGATTAATCTATACCTACTAATATTATAAAGCTGAAAAGTTTGTTTGTTCGATGGTTTGGTTGTTTGGTTGAATGATCTAACTACTGGTACGATTTGAAAAAGTATTTCAGTTTCAGCTATGTAATAGCTTATTTATCGAGGAAGGCTGTAGGTTATATCATCATGCTGAGTGCAATAGGAGCGGAGGAGCAAGAACTATGTTTTTAAGATCGGGGCAATATTTTTTCCTACTGAGAGCTTCCGCTGCATAAACAGTTTAAGTCAAAAATCATGTATGGCAGTATTGCTCCCCTTTTAAAGTTCTTTAAAAAGTCCGCGACAGAAAATGTAAAACTTTTAAGGTTAGTTCACTATCACCTATTTTATGCTAAAAAATATTTGACGATCCTTAAAATATATAAATAAATATAGCTTATCCTTATCCAAATGAATACATTATTATCACAAGTATTTAATTTAAAACAAAATTGCCCTTTGCATCATTTGATTTCAATGAATATCTTAGGAGATATCAAAGTTTTAACTCTCCTATATACAAAGTAGCAGGTTAAAGTTAGCGTTAGCTCAAAGTTACTATTACTAACCACGCGGACGAAGTCACACGAAAAAGTTAGTTGCAGATGAGAGTTAAGATCGCTGCTTAATCCGGAGGTACGACTTGATACCACTTTCATTATGACTTAGTTGGCTGTACTCCCTAATAGTTTGTAAATAAAGATTTTGTGCTTCAAAAGGTCAAAGGTTCAAAATCAGGTGGCTTCGCAATTGTGAAACTAGGGTTTGTTGTTTATTTCTTTCTTTGAAATTTTCTTCTAAAAAAAGTTAACAATAAATAAGAAATGCATTTACAAACACACTGTATTTTTATTATAGAGTTGAAGGAATTAAGGATCTTATTAAAAGTAGGTAGTCTAAAAATTAATCATCATTTTTTATTAGTTTGCCAACATTTCCGATTGCAGAGTGTGTGTCAGCCATGATCTATTCCAAAGCTTATGATGTAGGTAGTTTCAGTCTACCAGAGAAAGCATCTGAAAATATAAAAGAACCATAATATCACATGTTCATCAGTCTGCAACGTTATACCTACTTCCCGCGCACCATAGTCATAGAGATGTCATAAGTGTATATAATAACAAAACCTATCTTGAATTCTTTTTTTGTTAATACATATATTTTCAAGTCTTCGCACCTCGTTTTCAATAATCATCTTATGCTGCAGTTGAAATAAGGATCTGTATTCCATCTCAGTACTTTTCTGTTTCGGGGTGAAGGCACTGTAGCTTATTACCGGGGTATGAAACTAGTATCTCCAGCGTGTCGGGTGACGGGCGCAGGGCAATATTGACCAGGAATGATCACTTTTTTCAATACTGATCTGTTATGGTCCGGCGTGTTACATAACATCAGCTAGCGAACTGAACGCCNGAAATCATGTGTACGTTATCCATCGGTTTTACGGTAAAGGAAAACATCGTGAGGAAACCGCACTGCCCGCGTGGACGACTAAGGCCAACCGGTTACGGGTAGGCTCTTGCCCTTCAGGTGCTGATGATGATTATAAAGCAACAAATACATTTCGTACTTATATTATAAAAATAAAATAATCTTACGTCTTTGATTATCAGCAGCTTGAGGAGCTGGTGCAGCTGCATTGGAAGCACTAGCTGGCACCGGGGCTGGAAGGTGAAACAGAAAATACAATTTAGGAAGTACTTTGTGGATTTTAATAATAAAATTTTAAATAAAATTACCCGTACTGACATCCGCATAACAATACATGACCAGAATCAACAGCAAGATTAGCAAGTCATTAGAAAACATGATCATCAGAGTCGCGGCACCTTGTGGCATGCCAGCGTGGATAGCCCTAATTTCTGAGCAAGAACCGTCGACAACTCGTGGCCATTTAAAAAAAAACAAGATTCCAATTGCCCGAGTTTACGTCTCAGTATGCACTTGTGATATGTATCTATACCTGTGTACTTAGGTAGGAAGCAAGGCTCCACCTTCGTAGAAGTTGAGGCAGTTATACTAGCCAAACGATCGGTTAATTCATGTAACTTGCTAACAGCAGGGGGAATATGACAATAAATAAAAATCTTAAGGGGCGATTCAAAAGCGATTATTGCTCAAGGTTTTGAAGTGTATCGGCATATTTTGTTACATTTAACTAGTAGACGGTAATTACCTGGTTCCGCCGGGATCGCGTACTGAAAAAATAATAGACAATTTTATGAGTATATTATGTCGACTTTTTTCAAGCAATTTGGTAAATTTGGCAATTTACTATGAATATTTTGCACGGATATTAGTAAATTTAAAATAAATGATCTTAATATAAAACAAAAAAAGTTATTGTTGAACTTACAATTTGTGCGATAAACGCAATGATGACAAAGCACAAAATAATTTTGTTCATGATTATTTATTTTCAACACCGAAAGTATGTGTTTATCTTTGGTACCTTTTTCACTTTGCTTTTAGGAACGTGTCGTCGGTTTTATATATGTGAAGCGCGACCTTTGTTTTTAGCATCAACAATAAGTCGGATCTTATCCAAGCGAAAATTTGTAGACAAATCAATTGTGCTCCGTGAATACGCAAAAAGCGATGTTTTTTGGCTTCAGACGGGTTCTTCCTATTAAGCGAGACAGTAAAAATTACTAAAATTCAATGAAATGTTGATTTTAAATATTTTATAAGATAAATGTGTTCGAAATAAATACCGCATCAGGACGTCTTACACAGTTTGTTAATAAAACTTTATGAAAATTCCGTCTACCCTGACTAAGCATCACCGTTATGCGTTGTGGGTTTTTTTTTTTATTAAAATTTTATTTAATGCATCATTTATAATGAATGGGGCGGTTCTCCGATAGTAATCTGAAACTGTGTCAGTTGGCTCATAAACTGAGTCACTGAATCAGATACTCCCCGTGAGGCATAGGCCAGCAGAAGACAGATCGGCTGAAATAATATTCTTATCCAGTGCCAGATCAAGTCAGCGCTGGGCTTTTTGTTTGTTTCTAGCTTTGGGTCATGGACGTATAAAAATACGGACGGACTGTCATTAATACATAAAATGTGTCTCCGAAATGACAGTAGCAGCAGTTTTGATGTAATTTTGCCAAATATTATTTAAATCAGTATTTTAGTGTTGTATACTAAAAATATGTTATGAAAATGTTGATTTACTTAAAATACTTAATTTCTGGATTATTTTCCACACTATACCATGCTCTTTTTAAGTTTTTTTCTAACATCAATCTATGGCCTTGTTGACAGAAACACAAATATCTTAATATTTTGTTTTCATAAAAACTGGCCGAATTTGGACACACATTTGATGTTGGCGAGACTCCGTCCATATTTTTGATACGTGAATCGTCCATTCTTAATATATGAAACAAAATAATAATCATCATCTGCCTATATCGTTCACTACAGGGAAAATTTTAAATATATTAGGTACTCTAACATTTTATTCAATAGCAAATATACACAAATATATTATCATAATGGTTTTTTTATTCATTTAAGGAATCATGAAATAATCAACATAGTAAGTAGTACCTGCTAACTGCCAGTTATTGAAAAAACTGACAGCCTATGACGGATTGCTTAGAATAATAATTACTAAATCTTTTGTTAGCAAATGTGTAAAATCTATGCTTAAGACTCGACGGTTTAACTTAATTATGTTTTTCGCGTGTTACGCATTATTAATACTTACCATTAGTTTTGGTATCGAAACAATAAATATCAGCAACTAGTTAAATTATACACTTAAACATATCGCATCTTTTATAGAGGCACAATTCGAAAAACATGATTGTTGGGAAAACGCATTTGAAGATTCTTGAGCACTTCTGTTCTCACAAAATCAGTCATAAATAAATTAAAACATAAATTGTAAAATGATAGAATATTATAAGAGTATGTCCGTTAGTTATGAATTACTTATCGCATATTAAGTTCATCCCAGCATTATTAAAATTACACACTTTACTCGGAAATATGAAAAAGGCATAAACTAAGTTTTCGTGGCTTTATTGCACGTTCTGACTCTTTCTACCAAGAGCGTCATGTAGATATGTTGATTTTGGGCCCATTTATAAGTAAAACTCAAAAACGCTATCTTTTGAGATGTGCCCCTATAGTATGAAAGGTTCGTTATGATTTTTCCGAGGTCTTATTCAAATTGCGTTGTGGGGTGTTCTTTGCGGTAAAAATAAATTGATGGTGGTGCAAATTCATTACCTGAATGACAATTTATTCTCCGGCTAACTCACACTTTGGCAAATGGCGTGCGTGTTTCCGTGAGGCCATGGTATTTGGCTGCTTTGGCCATTTGTGCCAATGCATGGCTCTTCTATAGTTCATTAAATCATTAATATTAAATTGAACCCACAAATTTTTCATCAAGTTGATATTACTTTAAAAAGCATATCTGCGAAAATGTATTATTGCTAGAGGGGATTCAAAAGGCGCTATTATAAATGAAATATGTGTACCATATTTCCTTTAAGGGCATGGTAAACATTTAAAAAAAATGTAAATCAAAAGATATTTATCTACTAAGATTACAAATATTGCAATAACAAGTTTTACAGCTGTACTTCTTAATTTTTCCAGAATTTGTTATTAACTTGTGTAATTGCGGTTCTCAGGTGGTAAGGAGAAACTGTACGTTTATCTATCAAATTATTTGCAATTTACGTAATTTTATGAATTTAATTTCAGTTAAAGAGCGATTCACAGCCTTATTTTTTGTACAGCTTCATCTAGGTCAAATTAAGCAAGGGTTTACTACTATGGGTTAGGTACCTCAACGACATCAATCCATATTTCAATACCTTTTTATTAAATACCTTAAAGGTATTTCATAAACACAGTTTTGTAAAAATTTCATTATTATCCTCAAAAAAAAATTTCGTCAATTGATGCTTGCCTTTTTATGTCAGGCGCTGCTCCGGTGACCTGGTCGTGATTGTGAAAACAAGACTATCACTATAGATATAGCAAATTAAGTATCACCAGATGTATTATGTTTGGGATCTGAACCAACTTATTATTTGTGAAACATTCTGCTCATAACTTCAACCATGCGGGCGGGGATTTTTTTTTATGTTATAGCAGGCAAACGAGCAAACGGCTCATCTGATGGTAAAGACACCGCCGCCTATGTCCATTTGAATGTAGTAAAATTTAAATCTGTGGAGCGTAGGTGGCTCAATGGTGTGGACTGTCGCCTTCCTACCGGGAGGGCTGAGATTCAAATCCCGACACGTACCAATGTGTTTTCGAATTTTCGAAAATATATGTACGTTATCCGACGCTCTTACGGTGAAGGAAAACATCACGAGGAAACCTTCATGCACGCCTGCGAAGATATTCGAAGATTGTGTGTGAAGTTGTCCAATCCGCACTGGGCCCGCGTGGACGACTAAGGCCTAATCATCACCCTATATGGGTAGGCTCGTGCCCCTCGGTGGGGAAGTTTAATGAGCTGATGATGATGAAAATTTAAATCTACGAACGATCAAAGTATATTGCTTTGTGTAGGTATGTGTATTTTTACTATTTATTTTATTTTGTTAGATTCTGTGTAACTTTTCAAAAACTTCTAGAACAGCAGTATAAGCAGCTTAAAGAAGAGTAAGTTTGTTGTTGGGTTAAATGAAAGAAATATTAAATATTTTAATCATGATATATTGCTTATCAATACAGAGTAACAAAGAGTTTGTTGCTTAAATATGAAACTAGATTTACGTTGAAATCAAAATGCTTTTAAATGCAACAGACAAGTATAAAAACAAGGCATTGCGCTATCACAATATTATGTACTCAAATATTTTCATGATAAGCCAATATCTTTATATTTGATTTTAAGTGTCAGATCTATCAATCTTATCCAATTGTACAAAATACTATAACATTATCTTTTAATAAATCTCATAAATGCTAATTAGGTACTACTAAATTATGCAGCTAATACATTTTTTTAAAATTTACTACTATGTTTTCTAAATTTAGACATATTTACAATTTATTAAGAATTCATCCACAAGCTTCGCTGTGAAAGCGCAAATGTATCAATTGAGCATAAGAGATTTCACTCTACAATATTCGGAAGCGCAGCGCCAACGTGGCGGGTACACAACAATTGACGTATTAAATAACTCAGTTACACTATACATAACTCACACACACTCACAGCACATACAGTTACCAATGGATATTTTAATTTAAATAACATAAATATTTCTAGAAATGCATTTTAACTTGGTACGACATGTTGAGCGAACTTCCACGGTTCGCCACACGAATTAAAAATTTCGACATCATTAATAAGTACAAACAAAGAACAAACATAACATTTTCTATAGTTACATACACTTAAAATTGTGACATAATTTGTGTTAATATATTGAGAGATAATTAGAAGCTAGTATCACTAATACGAGGAAAGAGATTCCTTTTTCTGGAGTTAGTATATACCAAAGCTCTTTTCTTTGATATTTGTTCATGGAGCGGACAAGAAGTGTCATCCGACCCATGTTGCTTCATTTCAAGTCAGCAGCACACAATAGCACCATCCTGTTTGATCCCATATCATAACACAATAATCTCTTCAAAATATCCTTGGCTGGTTTGAAATGAAACTCACAAACAATTACTAAAAGATACTCTACGTACTTAAGCTAAACATTTAAGTCTAACTTACTGACTATGCTTAAGTGATATCCCGTACCATCACCAAAGATTGCACATAATACCCGATACTTTGATTTTTGCAGTCACACCTAACGTAGTAGGCCAGTGGGCTAATTTCACATTGACTGTTAAAAACTAAGGTATTTTTATGGGAACAAAAGGTGGATAGTTACGTTGGTTTTAACATTTACTGTTTGGGAATATGTTATTTTTTCTTTCTAATGTATAATGATTACATGATCATTGGAAGACAAACTCATCCCACAAATGTAATTTTGTTTGTTATATAGGTACCTACCTAAAAAGCACTGGGTACATAAGCCCTAATTTAGGTTACTTATTTTGTGATTCGATCTATATTTAAACGGACGGAATAAATTCGTAAATAAGTACCTTTCGTTCCATTTTTCTTAAAATGGATTTATTGACATTGTTTTTAACATCCTCTACCTCATAAGGCATATGTATTTGATTGCCATGCCAGTTTGTTATAGTTCCGTTAAGGTACATACTCTTAGTTGTGAACAGGCATAGGCAGCTGTCCCAACAGTTGGTTTGCAAAGGATGCGTTTGTGAATTTAAAGTGGCGTTTGTCGTAAAATTTTAGCAGCGCAGGGGAGTAAGGATGTTGTTTCTTCAGGTGCATGTAGTGCTCCTCTGGCTCCGAAGTGGTGTGCCCGCACTCTTCGCAAACGTACATCTGGAAAAAGGATAGTAATAATTTAATGTACAAAGTTTTCCAAATATTATTCTTGTTCAAAAGATATTAAGTAAGTGTACACAATCACTATGAAACTCAATTGGCATTTCCTACTTGGAATGTTAACTATATTAGCAATTTATCTTTATTAGTTGCCAAGTTTTTAAAATATTAACGTTTGATTTAGAATACTGCAGGTATTCACCTTAGTTCTCCTTTCCTTGTACGCATAAGTGTGCTGAACGCCGTGGACCTTCAGGCAGTGTGATTCCAAGGAGCATCTTTGGGTAAAGGACTTTTCACAGAGGTTGCATTTGTAGGGTCTGACTCCAGTGTGTGTTCTCGTATGCCGCTTTAAGTCGAAAGTATCATTAAAACCTTTTCCGCAAAAAGTGCAAAGGTATCGTTTCACATCCGAATGGCATTTCATATGCCGGTTGAGAAGCCTCTGTAAACTGAAGTTCTTCGAGCAAACCCTACAAACGAACTTCGTAGGGTCATCCTCACTGACTAATACTTGTTTGTTCTTTTCTTCTTCTCTTTGTCGAGCGTTGGCCTCTGTTGCTAATGGGTTCTTTACACCATGACCGCCGTTGATAAATTCTAAGGGAAGTTCTGCTGGCAGACCCAACTGTAACAATCAAAATTTGATTGTTAGTATGATATTCTTTTGTACTCATAGAAAATAAATATGAATAGTATATAATATAAAAATTAAACATTTAAACTCATCATTATTATAAGGCTGAGCTTAATGCTACAATAAAATACAAAAAAAAAACATATAAATAAATAAAAGGCTGTTGGCTGCAAGTTAAAGCATAAGTTGATTCAGGCTCAGCGTTATGTAATAACGGCTTTTATTCACTTAAACTTCGATGTCGTCTTTCTTATTCCTTACATGGGATATTGACGACATTGAAGAAGAAAAACGAATCAAAGCTTCGCCTTAAAATCAAATAATGCTTACCCTTTGTTGTAAGATTTGAAATTTGCTATCACTGCCAGAGCCTTTCTTCAAACTTACAGCAGCGGCAGGGCTTAAAGATGCGTTCTCGATGTGGCTGCTGCCGTCCAGAGAGTTGTTGCCGCCGGGTGATGGGAGCGACACGCCAGTAGGCGAGTCTAGGTCCAACGAATGACTAGTGAAGGGAAAACCCGGTGATAGTATCTGGGGTCTCTGCTGGAATTGAACGTGGATCTGCAACTGTTGCATTTGTCCCTCATTGTGTTGCAAGAGTGCTGGATGGCTTGCACTGGTGAGTTGCATAAGTAGGTCTGGTCGATCTTTTGAGAAATTGTATGAGGAGCCCTGTTCCTGACTAGCGAACGCCAAATAGTTCGCTTTTTCATAATACTGTCTACTTAAGTTTACTTGTTCTGCAAAAGTCTCAATATCAACTGGATTCTGAACAGAATCAGGTGTTATCGACGAAGATTCCCTCAAATCTGAATCAGTCACGTGGTTATTAAGTAAACTTGCAATGCAATCATCTGTAGAATCAGATAAGTTTCCTAAAACACCTTCGTTGGAGCCAGAGAACGTAAGCGTACTAGAGAACTGATAGTTATCTATCACATCGTCTCCCATATCCATAACCATGGTATCATCGAAATTACTTCCGTAACCAATTCCACTCAGGTTTTCGAGCTTATTTTCATAGTCTATTTCTTCATCTTTTAAGGCAAGTCCATACGGTGCATTTTGCATCAAGGAGTACTGTTTACTTTGTTCGGGAAAGTTAGTTGCATTTTCATTATTTTCACATTCCATATTAAAACCATTGATAATGTTAAATTCATTCGAGAAATTGCCGTTAGCATTGAATGAATTTTGACCACCCTTTGAGGATGGACCAAGAGTCTCATAAAAAGGCGGAAGACTGCCAGTAGGAGGGCTATTTGGACCGTAATTTGATCTTCCATCGCGACCATTTCCTCCACTTCCGGAACCACCACCCATAGCCCCACCACCACCTGATGATGGGGCAGTGCCACCGCCACCAGCACTAAAACTTCCAGAACCTCCACTGCTTTGGGATCCTCCATTAGATCCGCTTCCACCGGTTGACCTCCCATGCCCGGCGGCAGCACTGATTATCCCGGGAATTTTATTTGCCGGGCAGTTCCGTAGGACTAGAACAGGTCTAGCTAAAATTCCGTTTGCAATTTTTGAACTACTCGTTCTCCTTTGTTCTCTAATTTTCTTCTCAGTTTCTTCATCTTCAGTTTCTCCTCGCTTTTTAGCTATTACGTAATCAATAGGCTGGTCTTGTTCAGGTTCTGGCGTGGGCAGGGTTGTCGGTAAACTTACATCAGACAACTCTTTTTTGTTATTTTGAAACTGTGATTGTGAAGGTGTCCTCTGAATAACTGAAACTTTCTGACACGTAACATTATTGTCGGGAGATGGTGCAGATTCAGGAGATGGTGTAGTTCGTGTTGGTAGTACTACAGGTTCGCTGTCGAAAGAATCTTTTTCTTTCTTTATGAGGGGACGTTCTTCTTTTTTTTTCTCCTCTGCTACTACAGGCAGGTATTGTTTTCGTTCAGCTTGTGTGAGGACATGGCCTCTGTGGCTGCCGTACGGTACATCTCCACCAAGTATCGACGAAATGAATCTTCTAGGTTCTTTTATGCGTTTGTCGTGGGAATTCTTGGTATTGCTCTCTCCAAAAATATCCCGATCTGGAAATAAAATAAATTCCGATAAGTAAACATGAAATGAAAGTAAAATATAAAATGTTTAAAATAAGTTAAGCAATCACATTTTTATGAATCAAAAATATTAAAATTGACAGTAAGTGCATAGATAAATCCTTCGTTTAGATGCCGAGTGACTACTCGTCCTCGGCTTATTACTAACGTATTCGTACGGCGTCGGTGGCATGAAGCCTCGTTGACGTCACTGGTATGTGCCTCCATAACGGTAATACTCGCCTCCGCACACACACCAACTCAATGTGTATAGTGTAATGTAATTGGCGCGCTAGCGGACAAAGTGACAAATTCAATCTCGACCTAAATCTACTAGCCATTGACGCCGCTGAGTTTTATCCATTCAGTGAGTGTTGAACACTTCCTGTTTGGTCATGTAATTTTAACACGCCTCTCGATTTTATTATCAATGTCAAAACCTGCATGTCAGGTGGATAAAACATGATTAACAACAACATCGACACTATCCAATAATAATAATCTACTATTGACAATAAAAGCACTGAGAAGATTTACGTTAATACAACGATTAAAAAAAAACGAATGGAGCGTAAAATTAAAGGAAGACGAAATTCCCCAAAAAAGCTATTATAGCGAAATGTGCGAAGGTAGTCAGTGAAAGTTCCAAGGTTGGCCCAAACGAGTTCCTTTGCCCTTTCTCGGCTTTTGTTAGGAGCCCAAGGACGAGCCTGCATTGTTGGGACGCTTTTTTGTCCGGTACCCGTAATTGTATGCGTCTGCGCAGACGGGCGTGACGGACTGCGGTCTCTAAATTTGAATCTCTCAGTCCATAGTGCACCGTTCATTCTACAAAAAGCACCCTTAAGCAATTCCCAGCAACTTTTATGACAGTACTTAAGTCTTCTAAGCATTTGGCATAAATATTACATGTTTGCTTTTACAACAATTCTTGGAACTTTTGTCCAGACTTTTGTAAAAGATGAATTGGAGATGTGTTTATCTTAATACGGAATCAGTATTTTATCGTTGCAAAGATTCTTTAAGCAGCTTATATTTCAAACCGATAAACCATTACAAAATAATAATAGCAGAGTTGATCTTACTATAGTCGAGATAACTTTTCACCTTCTCAAGTACTAATAATAATAATTTATAACTAATTAATGCGTTCACTGAAAGTCTAGCAATGAATACAATTACTACTTAGCATAATAATATGCAAGTTTTCATTAACTCTTACAATCATATTTCATAAAAGGTTCATTGACTATCCTTGGACATAAATATGTTATTGTTTACTTATAAATCATTAAGTATATTACCCCAAGTCAATTGCAAGACAAATCACTGCATTTTATAAAATATAACGCCCTACGTTAACAAGTAATAGTACCTAAATCATTACCATTATGAAAATAACAGTACATTCTAACAGTACATTGAGTTGACGTTTTATACTTAATAATGAGTAGGCATTTGATAAAAATTGTTCTTATGTACAATTTCCTGTTACAAGAACAAATATATAGCTATGTGCATCAGGAGCTATACTTTTGTTTTTTATGAATTAAGTTCGGTTTAATTATTGTATAGTATAACTATCACATTTAATTTTTGGATTCCAGAATTTATTCTTACAAGTATCAAAACATTCAAATTGCGTTGAATCTGTGCCTGGCGATTAATATATCTTCTATATCTTTACTTGAGCCAATAAAAGTATACAGCTATTAAAACAAAAGATAAATGCCATTTAAAAACGATAATTACTACGTTCTAAAATGCGGTACCACGTTTAATTAACAAAATCGTTCAAAGCATCAATTAATGAAATAATTAGCATTTGCCACCGATGGCTGCTATGTTCGACAAGTCGCATAACTAATACGTGTATTTAGTAATGATAATGTTTATAAAATGTGATATAGCTACAGAATTAATGTTTGTAAAAATATCTTTAAATGTCATATGTGGTCTTTTTATTCTAGTCGCAAGGTGCCGACCGTGCCTGACATTTGAAAACCAGACTAAGGTTTAAAATAATTAATATTCTTCAGGCAACAGTGGCGTTGAACGCGGCACTTGAGCATCCCAATGTGGGTTTCGATCAACACATCAATGGGCCGAGTTCTCTGCGGTTAGTTGTACGTTTCCCATCTTTAAGTGAATTTTGGTACTTACAGATACACTAACTTGAAGTTTCTTTGTTTGATTTTTGCTAAGAACATTGCTGCTTGAATCCGTAAAATGTGTTAACCCTTTAACCGCCAGCATTCCAGACACAATTGAAAATTCAATTGTTTCTGTTGGATATATCCGTCAGTGGTGTTTACAGGGTTAAATAAAATTTGATTTCGTGCTTAGAAAGACACGTTACTTTATGACAGTTATTACATGAAACTCATGGGCCGGTTTAGATTCTCTTGAACCAGGTTTCATATTATTTACCTACTTAATGTCAAGTTGCATTCACCCCCTAAAATTTTGCGATATCTAAAATAGGTAAAAAAAAGTAGCACAAAGCCGATTAGCCGTGACAAAAACAAACAGACGGAAACGGTTACGTCGATCCTGCATACATTAACACTTAGGTTTGAAGCATAAATTAACCTAAGCGAGTCATTTGCGAATACAGTACGAAGAAATCCACTGTAATTTGCATCGACTGTATTATGCCTACTGGTACTGTTTTTATTTTTTTAATATGAAGCTTATTATTTTAGGATTGTTAAAAAGACCTGAAACTCAGTTGTTTGTATGTTACTCCAATATTGTTCAATTCACATAATAAAGATGTTAAATGTTACTAAATATTGTATTTACACTTATAGGCACAGAAATAATGTCTACATCAACTAATATCCATGTAAGATCGTTGTTAACTCACGAGTCTATATTCTCATTGAGTCTTATTTAAATAGTGCGGTTTTTATTCTAAAACGGTAAGTCAAGGTCCCGCAATTACCACGTTCATATCTATTCTATTGCCGTTTCCTGCCAAGAAACAACCTTGAATGCGAACGTTCATTATTTGGTCATTAACGGCTGCCTTCTTCGCTTGACTTTTGGCAATAATTAGTGAATCTTATGCGATAGCTGGGTTTTAATGAAAACAATTGTAAGCATATAGGAATAAAGACAAAAATTGCGTAACTATTGAAAAAAGAGCCCGTATCAAACTGCGGGAAATATGTTAAGTGGTATATGTTTCTTTTTGTTATGATTATCTTTGTGTCTTATGTTAAACATAAGAAAACGTTAATGGATTAATTACTAAATAGGAAAGTTCCATCAAATTTAGTGTTAAAATATCATTGTGCAACAAACTTTTGGATTCGTGCTACATGATGTATTTAGACGTAGTTATGTATAAAAGTTCATCCCCATAAGGAATAGCAAAAGCTAAGGAATGGCAAAAAAGGTGTAAACGAATCAATGGTTTAAGTTGACACGTAGGTATAGATTTTTGATTTGCATTGAGACTATTTTAGACATTAGCGAACCGGGTATTATCGAATTCTGATGCGTGCAATTTATAGTTATGTTCCTAGCAATTACGACCACATTAATCACTAGCAAAACGTTATTCGTACGCCCAAATGATTAATTATATCTTGTCTGTTGAACAATGTTACAATTTGGTACGCACAATGCCATGCTTGCAACCTTGCATCGATAAAGTCAAACAACTAACGATCATTAAGTTGATGTGTTACCGTTTAAGTTTAATGTAAATTTCGGATAAGTTTCATTGAAAATGCATGTAAACATATCGCATATGTAGTCGGAATTGCAACATTAGGTATTATGTTTAGCATATGATATAGTACAATTAATAACATAATTTAATTTTTATTTTAAACAAGGCCAAAGAAGTCTCGTTTAAAACCAAAATTATATGTCTTCTATTTGACTCGTTTACGACGTTTCTATAGAAGTAAGAATAACATTTTAATATCACGCCTAGGCGGATAGATAACAAATTATTATACCTAATATACAATAAAGAGGCGGCGGAGTAAAACTGGCTCGAGGCATTAAAAAACTAGCGAGCCCGAGCGGGCGGACTAGTCTGTCCTTGCGTCGGGGTTATCGGACGCAGTTAGCATTTAACGCGTTATAAAACGTAAGACAGCTATGAAGAACCGCTGCGGACGAAGAGCACATAAAATTCCGTTGAGGCCTTTTTTTCTGCAGACGCAAGTACCAACGGCGCACGGTACTCCGGGCTCGATAGCGTCGAACCCGAGAATCGGTTAAAAGGTCGTCTGGAAGGACACATTTTTTTGTTTTGAATTATTTATCGTGTGTCTGGCCCCATATGGGAACGATTTGGGCCATATGTAATGGATCTCGTGCTAGGTTGTGAGCGATCTTTGTTTTATTGACATCTTACATGTGCTTTTACACTTAGAATTTGCAGAAACGACTGTTAAAAACAATGGCCGCAAAATATGGTAATATAATTTTATTGTTTGTACGAGAACCTTTGTTGTGCTCGCACATTCGTTATCTGGTCGCGAGGTTGCCGAAGTACCTTCCTACGCCCACTTCGCCTACCGAATGTAATTGCCTAGCCTTCCGGATTTTTAACGCTCGGTGTGAACGGCAAAAAACGGTGATTCTAATACGTCGCTGAACGAACGGTCGCAAAAACTGTTCAACGCTCTATTATTATTTTGATCACGATGTGAATCACAACCAGATTTGGCGAGGGTTAATGACCCAAATATGTTTAGCGAAGTGTTCAAGGCTAACGCTGACTAAATAGGCGAGTTAATAGAAAAAATCCGGTATCTTAGAAGGCAATCAGTCGGCTCGCTCAATGCTTATTTACAAGTGGCATTGGTCCGACTACATGTTATTAGTTTCGAGATTATCCGTTTAACGGAAACCGTTATACACATTTTTGTAAGGATTAAACCGAAAAGGACTGTGTTACTCGGGTCACACAATCACCATCATTAAGGTGTATTCCCCTGATTCCAACAGAACCCCACCTACTAAGAATTTTAAAAAGTATAAAGATATTTGATATTTATATCAGCCATAAAAAATACAAGTTTTCAGTTTGAATTATTGCATCTTGTGTAAATACTGTAAAGCTAAACTTGTTGTGGATTCAAAGTCGCACAACTCTGTGGGTAGTCCGTAGTAAATTGCTCCAAAATACACGAAATGATTATCTTTTATTGCGCATGACACAACAATGGAGGAGATGACCTTACATTCAGGAGATGTAAACCTCCGCGTTCTATTTGCTGTTTTATTTAATTTTATGGCACATCAAGATGTTTATGGCGGGGCTTTAATATTTTTCTTGTTTTAAATATTATTCCGTGAAGCCGCAGATACCACACAACAATAGTTTTAAGGGAACATTACAGTCGTTATTTTAAAAGCTTTCATTTAAAAAGAGATAAGGATATTTCGTCCTAGGTGGTCTTAATGCATTTCGATAACAGAGAGTGTTCCCGTTAATGATGTATGCGGGTATTGTTTGTCAACCGTGACTTCTAGACAGACCCGTTCATGCGAATATGGACTTTAAAACTCCAACCTTAGGATCTGGTATGTTAAAAATATATAAACAGAACTATCGGTATAAATTTGGATATTTGGCATTACTTATATAAGTTTTAACAGTTTGTGACTAACTGTACACGTGTTTTTGGCACATTTCAACACATGTGCCATCAAATAATGAGACGAGATATTTTTGGCAGTGATGATAATGGGTTCTGTACAATAACGGAAAAAATTGGTAACATAAATTGCATGTCACTTATTTTCAGTCAAAGTTCTATTCATAAGGCTCTTATCACATTGATATATGGTTAGATGAATACATTTCTTATAAAATGTATTAAGATAGTAATGAACCATTGAGCATGCTTCGTGCGTTTGTTATATGAACCTAGCAAAACTACAATCATCATCAGCCTAAAACGGCCTTCTGCAAGGCACAGACCCTCCCCTACAGCATAGCTACATTCTACGATAGTTTGATACAAATGGTTTTTTAAATATATTTATTGATCCCATACTTAATTACACGTGTCTGAAATTTACCCAAGTGTTGAAGTGCGATTGTTAATCTATTTATTATACAAGTATTACTTTGCAATATTTATGCATGTAATATTCATGAATCTTATTTTAGCTGGTTCGTTTCTTTTGTGCCTTAAGGACATAGCAACATTAGTAACAAGCCGTGTCGTGCCATTGTATTTACAAGAATGAGACTTTCCGTGGTGTTTCTTTGAATGAATGTATAAAAAAAATCCAAATACTTGTATGCATTTCTGTGGATTCTTTATCGAAACTGGGTTGTTTTAATTGAATATACTGATCACTTGGAATCTCTGAAGGGAATGGTTTACTCAGCATATTAATCATAGGTGCCTAAATAACAATCGTTTCTAATACTTTAACTTTAAAATACTTGTAAACAAAACAGGGCATTTGAAAAAAGGTTATTATTATGTGATCCATTTCCTAGAGCAATGGTCATGACTCAGACCGCAAAAGGTAATAACCATGGGAGTTATAATTCGGGGTCATTCTTATGTTTCATATCTTTTTCTTTGAAATAATAATTGATATAGCCTTTTGTTACTCAAACGCTTTAGGCGTAGATTGGATTTTACACGTGTCTATCTAATGGTTGCGGTTTGTTGAGCGAGACTAATTCTTTTGGACTTCAGGCACAAAAAGAAATACATGTGTTAAACAGTTAGATAACAAATGTGTAAGGCTTTTGTTTTAAACTACTTCTGTTACATAATATGTATAAGTTTGACTCATTTATATTTATTTGTATGATCAATTCAAATATTAAAGATCAATTAAGTTTTAAAAATAAACACACTCAATGCATGCGCATTTGCATTATTGGTAAATAAAAAAAACAGATGGATAGAAGCAACTAAAAGGAGCTTGGACCCGCATACTTATAAACTGCAAGACCTGCGTTGTTTTTTTCACATTAAAAGGACATCTGCGGACATATCGGTTCCTAGAACTAGTGCTACGCCATCACGTGCGAGCCATCTTGCCCTTGTAAGCTTGCAAAAACCGGACTGACTGTGTTGGCTGCGAAATAATCGAGTTCCGTAGATGTTTACAAATGTTTCTCACTTTAATCGACATAAAACGAGTAGTTAATAGCTATCATCCTTGATTATACCACTAATAGGTGTAGACCACATAATATATTGTCAGAAATATACTTAATTAGCCATTTTTTTAATTGAACCACGTTTTATATTTTGGTTAACGATTGCTGTTCTGTGATGGGATCATTTCATTTTCTAAAATGTGTTGTACATATGGGTCTTACATTAGTAAATCTATATGTTAAAGAAAGTCTAGAATTGTTATGATGCTATTTGATATGATTCAAGTCTTATCAGCTTAATTTTGTAATTGTTGTACTCACTTGTAACCTATACTCTAGGTTAGTGTTTTTTAGTATGTTATTTACATTAAATTCTGTTTTACTTTAATTTGCTGAACTGCTTCCATGTCAGCTGTGCTTGTCGTGGCAGCTTGTCATTAAGGCATCACTACTTGTTTGTATCGCTTACGTATGTATATTGTCAATGTAATAAGTGTATGTTTTGTAAACTGTCCTAAAAAATAAATTTACTAGTTCTAGTTATTGGTTTGTCTCACGAATAATTCGAATAAGCATAAAAATGATTCAATGTAATTGATAGTATATGCATAAATGAAGTTCACAGCCGTTGATTTTAACTAAGCATTTAAAACCTTTTTGCTGTATACAAATATTAATTATCATTCAAAACCATCCAGTACATTGTTTTTCAATTAGCTACAGTGCCCTAGAACTGAACACTTAAAGGCGAGCCCTTAACAACCGTAACTTAAGAGCTGGAGGATGTGAAATTGCAAAGTCAACAGTGCTTCATATGCTCAAGAACATTGAGCAATGTGTCCTTCACATGGCCAGAATTGTCGTCATATCAGAGTTGATATTTTGTTTAAAAACTTTTTTAAAGATATTTTATACTCGACACTCGTAATTTAATTAATTGTTTTTAATAATGCTTTTCATGATATGATGCTTGAGTTTGGTAATAACTTATTAAGGGATGGATTGATTCAAATAATATTCCTTAATATATAATATGATAACGCGTTTTGTTACGTAAACATGTTACGTGTATATTTATTATAAAATTTTATATTTGTAAATTATTAGTATCTGTTTTGGATAAACTAACTTATGTAGAGCGGGGATATCTAACACAAGTATTTTTTACTTAAAAGAAATCCCTAAACGTAATAAAGATATTGTAAAAACTAGGTACTGAATTAATAATTTGTAATCTTATCGATCTTCGACGATTATTATAACCAATTATTTATAACATGAAGCATTCCATGTACACATTGAATGCCTTTTTATACAAATACATTTAAACAGAATCATGAAGGAAAAACAGCGACGCCATAATTTTCCGCAAATTTATAACGGCATTGAGGGCGTTTGTTTATTGCGTATGCGCATATTATCACAGTTGAATTTTAAAGTTACATATTTACCTTACTGTCGTATACTAGGTCGTTGAGGGAATTCCGCAACCGGCTTTGAATGTAATAATTCCAAAATAGCCATAAGTTAATAAAACCATGTAAGCACAAGAATCCATGATATTCTCTAGCAGGTCGTGGCAGTTCACTTTTGGATTAACTTCGTGATATTACAGGGTTTTGCTTTCATCTTTATGATTAGCCGGAAGGGTGACATTCGTGTTCACATTCCTGATGTACGTTTTAAAGAGAGAGAGAGAAGCGCGACTTCTGTTGTAATAATTTTTGCTTAATTTTGAACTAAGTATCTCTTACGGGACTCGCATGAAGAGAAGAGGAAAAGGTTTTTTATTGGTCGTCATCGAAAATCTAGTTATTCAGAATGAAATATGTAGCCTAGAACTATAATCTCGATAACATTAATGCGTGTCTAAATATGCACTTTTACAGTTATAAACTTATCGTAATTCTGTATAAATTGCATGTGATTCCAGTAGATTTAGCGATAAATACCTTTTATGCGTAAGAAACTGTACAGTGATCAGCCTTTCCGAGAAATATTTACCGGAGCTATTCAAGGCGTAATCTGTTTTTTTTATAATCCTAAAAAGGTAGTTGGGGCACAATGGTGAGGAAACAATAGGCCACATGGCGGAGTGAATTTGTTGTTTTTTTGGCTATTCATAAAGATGCAGATTTTTACTGTTTGCAATTAGAGGTACACGATAGCTATCGCTGGATAATTTCTTCATTCATGCGCGTGAATGACGTTTTTAGTTTCTTTTTTGAGTGACTTGTTCGGAAACGTTACAATTTGAAGAAAAAAATGTTTTAGTACATAGAGTAATTGGTAGTTTACATTTATCATGATAGGCAGGCCTAGCAATTAACTGTTCGATGCTGACGTTTATCGATGAGCGGCAATCGCTTACTCAAATCGCCAATTCACCACGGTAATTTGTAACAGGCATTTATTGTGACGGACGATCGACCAAGACTCATGAGAGCCTGTCAGATTTGTAGCAAGAGAGATAGTTTTTTTTATCAAATATAAAACAATATACATATATAATATTTAAACAAAAGTGGTTCTTTGACTTTTAACGGCATTATTAAAAGTATTATCTAAATCATAGTTTCATAAATTATTAAAACCTTTCTTTTAATTAAACCAGCCTAAAACCTTTAAGATGAATCGTCCGAATTAAAACGTGATCAATTGTGGAATTATTAATTTAGTTTATTCCCGGAAGTTGGCCGTTCATACTAATTAAGTATTATTATAAACCCGTTAAATGAATAAATAGCACCTTTTAGATTCAATACGTAAATAGAGGTTTTATTACACGCCCGAGAACCTCCGTAACGAACATAAATAGATTCGCCATTTTCCTAACGGTATTTTAATGGCTTGTGAAGGTCGCTAGATGTTGTATCTTTACATTCACGTTTATTATTAAATATTTTAAAGACTCTAGTATTGGTTTGTTTTTAAATTACTCTCGCATAGCGAAACGAAAGTAAAATAAAAAAAGTAACGTTTATGTAATCAGAACCTACGTGGGTGTATGCAACCCGTTGATGTCTTTTGTAGCATGTATGCACAAATTGAGATAATTACGAAATGAATTAGTAAGTCCTTTCGCATGGATAGAGTTTTCACTGAACATACCTCAGTTTATAACAAGTGTATCCTTTTTGTGTAATAAATATTGTCGTAATACATAATTATCTTTTTAGTAACTTCGTAACATTTGATTTTGTAAATGAAGCGATGTTTCCTTGTTTCTGTACATTCGCCTGGCAATAAGTCATAATGATATCGTGTACTATATTACTTTTTGTGTTTTTTTTTCTGGACATCTACCGGTGAATGAAAATTAAATTAACTGTTTCATTTTTTTGAGTACGAATTATAATTGTAAACTGATTATGATAAATAAATTAAAATGTTCAATTTTAGGCTATAAAAAGAGATCATTCAGATATTCGTAGTACCTAGGTACTTTTATTTGACCTTCAACGTTATAAAAAAATCTACAATACGAATTATTTAGGGGGAGAAGCAGATACATTCCTTTCTGTTTCTAAGTCGTGTGACCCCATTTTATTTCCCCTAAGCCACTTTATGCACATTGCGTTTATTGTGGAACCCGGGTCGAGTCGTCGTTGGTCGTGCCCTTTAGTGCACAGGTGTATTGGCACCTGTAATTGCATGAAACCATCTATTTTTGTGCCCTTTGTAAAAGTAAAAATAAGCTCTACCTTATGTGGGACATTTAAAGTCTTGTAAATTTGTCTTATGTTATTTATGTTTAGTGAAAACAACTGTATTGCGATGGTTAGTGTTCGCTAAAAATAGTTTGGTTGAAACCATAATATTGTTTTATTCCTGCAATTTTTGGACTGCTGAACTGAAAAAAAAATTTTTACTTAATAATAATTTTTATTCAATCGCTTTTCGCAAAGTTCAGTATGTATCTTTATGTACCAACGCAAACACAAGAACGATGCTAAATATATGGCCGGTTGAAAAAGACAAAAGGGACCATGAACCTGGTCCATCTGCCATTGTACCTTTATACCTGCTTTATGTGATTTTTGTAGAATTAGGTTTGAAATTATATAAATAAGTTCCTTATAAACCTATTATAGGTACGGAATGCAATGAATTCCAACTTTCAGTACTTAAATCACCTTGATGCGTTTGAGGATTAGACTCTTAAGAATATTATTTTTAAATATAAATGACTTAATAGCGATTGCTGAATTTCAAACCTTAAAGTTGGTACAGATGTATTGACAGTCACACTGACTGACACAACGCACGTCTGAGTAACTCATGTCACGGAGGTACAGAGTCTATGCAAATACGGGACCAGGTCAGGGTTGGCTAGGAACACAACGTCTTATTCTTTTAAAACAGTAATAGCGCTTCATTATCTGAACAATTTATTTTTAAGGTTGAATAAAATTGTTAGTCGGTTAAAAGTCATATACGAAAATATCCAAAAAAAATACGTATTAACCAAAAAGAGCCATCAACAAACCATAGTTACCTACCATACAGTACGAATCCTTAATGCCCGTTGGTTTTGTTCTGGAGAATTTTATTAGTGCATAGTCCAATCCAGCAATATACCAGTATACAGCATACATGTTAATTACATTGAAATGACAGTAGAGATTGCGGTGACTAACCTAAATACAAAGCGGCTCAGCGGAAGTCGCGCCATTGTGCCGCAACCATTGACACCTCGAGCCTACATCATCCGGCCAGTTCCTGTGTTTGCATTCGAACCTATGTAGACAGGCTCGAATGTTATAGTGCTAGTATATTAAAGACAACCTGGTTTGCGCAACGAAGAACCGATAAAACCTTTTGTTCTTATAGTCTTTTTGCGTGGCCACAGATGAGTTTCAGCTCCTTAATATTTATGCGACGTGCAGTTAATTTTGATGGACTGGGATAAACATTGAGAGACTGATCAAATGAATGGATAATTCCGAGAGTGCAAAAAGTGTTACTGCTAGCGGCTAGATTTTATGAGGCTGTGAATATATTTTGTCTAAATTTCTCCCATTTTGGGAAACGCCAAAGACAATGCTCTTAATTACAGACAAATACAACTTGGGAATACTTTGGGTTTGATCGTTATTAAGGACTTATTTTTGGAAAAAAAAATTGTTCCTAGAGTAAGTACATTAAATAAACCGTTAATTTTGAAAATGCTTAGAAAACTAATGTATGTACAGGATAAAAATATAATCTCAGAAAAAATGTTACGAGCTCAAGTATTCTTATCTAAAAGTAAGGTCCACCATCTAAGTACAACTTTAACGGTCATCCTGCCATTGTTTGTACTATATCAATCAACAGTAAATGCCAGTAAATACGAAGTCATATCCTTGAGATATGTTTTCAATGCGAGTCACAAATGCAGAGATGTTATCTCAATCTGACTTAAGGTTTACTAACGAGATACCGTGTCTTTTTTCAATAAAAAAATAATATCGTTGGGTTAATAAAATAACACAGTCATTTATTAGCACGTCCACAAGAGCAAACTTTTCGTGGAAACATAAAAACATGACAGTTACAGCCGTGATTCACGCAACTACCTACATAGAACCGTTAAGTTGCGCACTGACCGTCAACCCGATAGTTGTTTACGTTAATGATTATAACGTTCAATTTAACGAACCATAATTTGAAAAATACGCAAGGAAGAAACGCTCCAACAGTAATAAAATACATACGATTCCAATGAAATTGGAAGTAGAAAAAGCAATAATCCAACAAAAGCTCCGATGGATAAGGAACACGCAAGTCACACAAATGATCTCAGGTAGGCGTTTGTTGGCAGACCGAAGCGGAGAACAGGATTGTATCCAAGTGCGATCAACATTTTTTTTGGTTGGCAAGTGGCCGTTATTGTGGCACTGGTAAAAAATAAATCTAGCGTTATGCTTTGATCGGATATGTAGAGGATATAAAATATAAAGTAATGCATGAACGATTCGCAGTAATGATATCGAATAAGGAAAGTGAAGAGACAGGTGAAGATGCTACGGGAAGATACATTGCTAAATTATAATCTCTCAATGCTGATTTCTTGGATGCATCCAAAGGCAAACTATACGAAAAAGGTATAATGGTATCTTAAGAGTGAATACAAATAAGCAAAGACGACTTCCTATGAGGAAAAAACATCCATGAAGGTAAATAAATGTATCAAGAAGGTACAAAATAAAAGTTTTCAAACTTACCGGCGCATTCTTTATCCTTCTTAGAGAGGAGTGGTATGGGTCCATCGTCAAGAGGGGAGCCGGGACACAGCGTGTCAGCCTTGCTGGCGAGCAACTCTTGCCCTTCCTGCAGGCCCAACTGCTGTTCATGCAGCCGCTTCTTGATAAGGAAAATCTTCGGCATCTTGACGTTTTATTGTACACTGCACTCGATCCTGTTCGTATCTGTCACTGTCTTTTAAAATACACAAGTCAGCATGATCACACTGCACGGTAGGTTTCCTCGCGTTGTTTGTTTTGTGCGGAGCAGCTAGCGGCACATGCAGTACCGTTGGCCGCTGCGAAAGGACTGAGAGTTAGTGTGCGGTGCCTCGACACCGTTGCCCGGACTGGTCCGCCCCCGCGCGGCGCCGCCCGTGCGTCCGCGCACACACGCTGCCTCCGTACCACCACTTACACAACCGCACATTCCTGTAACACCAGTAAAAGTGCTGCCTCTATCCGTCCCTATTATACAATGGGTATCGGGTGAATTTTGCATTCTTAATGATTCGCATAATTTGGTATGGTTTGGATTATTAATATTATTATTGTTTTGATGGTTTTTTTTAAATAATTAATATGTTATGAATTTTTTCTAAGAGTGAATACGTTAATTTCATATAAATGTTTAGAATAATTGACAAAGTAGTGAGCGAATATTATATATAAACATAATTTTTTCGTTAACCTATTCAGAAATGAGACCTTTATTTTTACAGGAAATACAAAAATGGATATTTATGTTAATTTTTTTTTTATTAACATGTATTTGTGGATAATAGCGTGAAACCGAAGAATTTTTTTGAATCTCATGATAGTTGCCGTTATACATTAGCGTTAGGTCAAGGACAGTAAGGATTAAAGCTTTCTTGAAGTACTCAACCTGTCATCATTTCTGAGAATTATTGAAGAAAAAGTCAAATACATAAATTTTAATAATGTTTATATATTCATCCAATAACTTCGCCAGTCTGTTCGTTTTAACGTTGTCTTTATTTATTCTGCGTCTCTACTTCAGCTGTATTTCGGGTCGTTTTACATAATAAAAGGTTCATCTTATGCATAAAAATGACACTTTATTAAACTTACACTTTTCAGGTAAAATCCTCGCAAGTTTTCCGTTGGCGGCGTGTTTCAACGGGGATTCACAATATAAGCAATGTCTGGCTAATCAATATAGGAAGAATATGTACAAAGCAACTGTTGTAAAAGCTAATAAAGTTTACAGCCCTTTTGTACGACCATAGTTTTTGGTATAAAAATGTTATTGTTGGACTCATAGTTCAGTATCGTCGGCAGCTTTGTTGTCGTTCTAGTCACATGTTGATGACGTACTGCCTAATAAACTTTACTGTTCAGTTTAACAATTGTTTCAAATGCGGCGCCCGATATTTGTGTAGGCATCCGCATCTGCAAGTCAAATTGAATTGCACTAGACAATGCACACTAATCGTCTGTCCTGATATTAGGTAAATATATACGAGTCAAAGTATACGGTAATATAACTGGCTTTCATAATCTAATTGTAAGTGAATGAACACGCATTATCGTCAAGATATTATTAATTTTAGATGTAATACATAGTTAACTAAGGCAAAACTAGTAAGTCTTCGATGTCATGTTCCAAAAGAAATAAAAATATGTTATAAGTTTAATAGTATGCAAAAATTGTTTCTATCGAGTATTTTAGTAAATAAAATGAATATAAGAAGTTTATGTGAAATACAATCTGAAATTGTGATTTCGATATGGTTGACTTGAATTGATTTTAAGTTGTTTGCCACCAATGACAAGAGTACTTAACACTTGATGTACGTTTCAATCACTGAAAGATCCCTTTTGCAACTCCTACAATAAGATACCATTCATGGAACTTCCGCCTTCCCTTGAAGTGTGTCGACATCCTGTGTTATAGATTCCCAGCGGAAGTTACAACTTGTGTTAAAAGGAATAAATATAGCCATTCTCGCCATTCCAAGATTCGCATACATCGAGTATAGCTTAAAGTGAAATGCTATACTTGACAAATAACATCGACAAATGAGCTGTGAAATTTGTTTGCCTATTACAATGGCGCCCGCAAAACTATGCAAAGAAGAGATTACGATGTCTGGCGTAAGCACAAACAAGTTAAGCCTTCAAACAGTGAGGATTTCTTGGGAAAAAATTTAAAAACCATTTTTGGTTTTAACTTTTTTTATGCATCGGTAATCTCGTAAAGATTTATCTTAGAACCTGTAGAGTCTGTACCTGAGCATACGTGCATTGTTAAATGGGTTGGCATATTGTTTCTATTTTGTCAAACAAAAGGAGTGTTACTGTATTATGATATACCTACATTGAACGGCGTATTTAATATAACTGTCCATAACTCAGTAAAAAGACCTGAAAAGGCCAAAATACCACGTTCTTGGATTTTAAAGTTGAAGTACACAAAATAAAATGGTATAATTAATAATGGTCTTAAGCGTATTACATGTACAATTCGTCTTTGGAAACTTTAAGAAGGCTAATGTGTTACCATATGAAATATTTTGTACCTATGAATTGTAAGAAAGCTGTTTGTTTCCTTAATAAATAAATAAATAATCACATCAAATATTTAGGTCTCTGTTAGAACTTTTAAGAAACTTAACATTAAACTGAATTACCTCGTTATATATTGATCGATGTAGATTTCATGGCCGAATAAACCCGCGTTTTAGAGATCATAAATCATTTTTATTAAAAAATGCACCTAACGAGTCCATAAAGTGCCAAGAAGTTGTTTCGTGTTACAAATAAAGCAAAACTATACCTTGCTACCGAAAAGGATTTTTACTTTTTTGAGATTCATAAAAAATGGGTGATTTGGCATAAGCTGAGTTTGCTTTTTTGAGAAATTGAAAACACATGTTGTCCCATTTGTGAAACTTTAATAGTTATTTAAAATTGAACACATAGTTACGTAAACATTTTCGACTTTGTGCCAAGAAAAACATAGATCATGTAGAAACTACAACAAACATTTTTGTGAAATAGATATTTTTAATTGATCCATAGGTTTATATAAGAGGAAAGTTAGACTTGCACTAATGGGCTGTAGCCCGGAATATAATTAGTTTTTTTTGTTTGTCTTAAAATAAATGTATTCTTTTTCTCTCTTTCGTTTGTTTCTAGAGGGGTAATTTATATAAAAAAATATATTTCCTAATGTAACACTTTTTTATGCTCAGTTTATGGAATATTAAGTTGTGGAGACTTCACTGATTTCTGTAATAGTACATTTTTTGTTTTTTTTTTTTTGTATATGAGTGAAACTTATGTTTTTTCCCAATAATAAATAAATATTTTTTTGAATAAAATGAACACGTGTAATTAAACTGTGTGTGGTTATTCAGAAGTCGTGAAGTTCCACAGCAAGCTCTGTATGCGTTCCTAATGAACTTAACGCCACATTAATTTTTAACAAGAACAACATTAATATTCATATCTGTATTGTAAAAAAAAGCTACAAAATATAAGATTGCATTATGTTAGTTGGATTTTTAGTATTAACAATATGCGGCTCTTTTAATATATGAAAAGTTTGAAAATAAAGTGCTAGATATTTTAGCTAATCATCGCTTTTGGTTCGACAAATATACAGTATCAAAAAGAATTTAGCGACTTGTTGTTTACAAACAAATCTCTTATAAGTTTGAATATTTCTGTAAGCAAAACGGTTGAGCTTTGGGACTAGGTAACGTGAAAAATAAGTTTAGTCGTGTGAAGTTTTACCGCCTATGTCAGTATTTATTCATTAAACTAGTAACTCAATTTAGTTCGTAGCAATAAGTAAAGGTAAAGGAGATAAATTGTAACATCTCGTAACAAAACAATCACTGATCTTGACCTAAAATCCGTTGTAGAACAAATTGGGTCGCATATCAGTGCTTCTTAATTGTCATGTGTATTGTTAAATAAGTGTTCAACAGAGCGTCTAGAGCGGCAACTGCGGGAGGTGCGTGCAATTGCGCAACGTACTGTTGCCGCGCCGGTTCCGCGCCGGTTCCGCGCTGCCGCTCAAGTTCTAGGCGATAACCTTCTTCAAGTTTACTTGCAACCGGCACTCGCTAATGCGGCCCCAACCTTGCTGCATTATATTGCAACTAGAAAAAGAAGTAAAGTTAGATTTCGAGATTTGTGATATGTTGTACACTGTTCCTCCTGACGTAATAGTTACAATTTTAGTATTGTGTTTCGGGATAATGAGTGAGCCAGAAAAATTTAAAGAGAGAGGTTTAGGTTTATAGATAATAATTTTCACTTGTTGAGTAGCGACATCGTATGTCTATAGGCAGCGGATACCATAATATACGAGTAAATCTAAAAGTATGTCCAATCTGTCAACGGACATCTGTATATTGTACAGAATAAAACAAGTAAATGGAAATACAAGATGAAGATGTAACTATGGATAATAAACAGTAATACTTGGGCGTTGCTAAATAAACGACATGTTATGTGTGCTAGTCTCCATCAAACCAAAGCGAATCTCTACCTGATGTTTTCTGCCGATTGTGGTCAAGTCTGTGGAGTCCTGTCACTGCTTACTTGTTTTGGTTTTTGGATTGACTTATAAGCAAAGTAAATAATTGTATGAATGCTTTGGTCATTAAAAATAACCATGAAATACAACCAGAGTGGTAGACCGGGTATTTAAAAATTGGCCAAGCGCGAGTCGGACTCGCCCGTGGAGGGTTCCGCAGCAGCAAGTAACATAAAATAAAGTAATTTTTATTTACTTAGGCACCGTTTATGACGTATAAAAAAACTACACACCAGAAATCGTTCAAACTAAATTTCATTATTAGATTTATGGTAATGTACATCAATATTTTTTTTGATTTTATCAACCCCATAGTTTAGAAATTAGAGGGGGGGGGGGGCGACACACACACACAACTTTGGAAGTGTCTCAAACGCCAACTATTCAATTTATAAAAAATGATATTAGGAACCTCTTTATCATTTTGCAAGCTCTACACATTGATACCCTACACGGGGGGATACGATGAAAAAAAAAACCTCTGATACCTATGTATGTTTATTTCATCAATATTTTCATATTCAAATTCAAATTATTTATTTGTGTCACATAGGTACAGAGGTAAGGTGGAACATGAGTTAAAGTGTTCTCTATGTTTGGCCAGAGATGGCATACAAATGTTCTTAAAATAAATTTAAATCAAATCAAAATCGGATCAAATACAATACAAAACTACATTTAAAATTATTCTAATCATTATAACATAATACAATAAAACTTAAAATTGTGTCGTCAAATTAATCACATCAAAAATTATTAACAGTCAAATTATTATAACAAAAAAAAAACATTTAAAAAAAAACAAGTTAATAATGCAAAAATGATAATTTAAAATATAAAAACATTGAATACAAATATAATTAAAAAAAAATTAAAACAATTATTCAAATACAATTTAGTTTAGAATTTAATGTCATATTCATGTTCATAATCAGCCTATAACGTCGCAGTGAAGACTCAGGCCTTCCCACATGTTAAAAGTAGCTAAGGTGGATTGGTCCGTACGTGTACGTGTGGTAGATACACGGCCCAATTCGGATTTGTGGGTGTTAACGACTACCATCCAAATTGTAGTCGGGACCGACTACAATCTTTGGATGGTAGTCGTTAACACCCTATTAGTACGGATAATCTTAATTCTAAGAGAATTATGTAAATCAGCCTGAAATGTTCCTATTAAACTTATCCCTCGGATTACTCAGCGATCTAAACTATGGTTGCACAAATGTGCCAATATTGGTCACATTATCTATTAAGCATCCCTAATAACTCGATAAGACGAAGAAATTTAATGAATATTCTTTACGAAAGTGTATTAATGCGGGTTCCTGGTCCTCAGGTTTACTTTTGAAATCTTATTATGAATTCCTTTTTATTGGAAAATTTCAGTCGCTGTTCGATCGTCACTAGTGCATAGACGACGGTATCCTTTACTATCAGATGAGCCGTCTGCTCGTTTTCCCGCTATAACATAAAAAAACTAGCTTAATAAATTTTAAGGTAGAACCTCTGGACACATCACTCATCTTTAGGGATTGCGTTTTCTTGAGTCAAGCGAACAGGTGGTCAGCACATCTAGTGAAGTAACGTGGACTCGAAGATATAGACCGGCGCAACGGTACTGCACCATGTAGTCTCGATGATTGCGTCTGAGCACGCGCGACTCAGAATCAAGCGAATAAATTGCAATAGTATTAATGTTTGAACCGTCCGGTGATTACACCACAACTGGATAGTCATATTATTCAATTGGACGCAGCCACCACTTATTAGAAATAGCGTTACATTTTATGTCTTATCGGATCTTATGTTATGCTCGATTAGATTAAGTGGATGCTTTAATTTATTTCGCTCGTCTAATATTTTTCATTTGATACTGCATTCAGATGTCAAGAGCTAAATTCCTAGTTTTAAAGACATTATCCGTTGAATAAGTAATTATAAAACAAATAACATTAACAAAAAGAAAAATATATTATTAAATATGTCTCTCATACTCGTTTTGCGTTTATTTGTTAATTAAGTAAGCGCTTAACAGGTTTAAGTACTTAATCAGATAACGCCACGGAGTTACTGTGAATAAAACACGTCACGTTCCCAAAAGCATTAAAAGTTCAATTGTAAGGTTGCGGGAACGCTTCGTTACGTGAATTAAACGTCAGAAAATTCTCAAGCGTTTATGGTCGTAGGTACCTACTTACTATACCGGTTGTCAAAGGCTGCGCGGCGCGGGCGGGGGAGGCGAAGCGCGCGGGCGGCGTCGGGTACAGCGACCGCAATAGCGCTGCCAGCCACCATTGCCAAGATCACGGACCGCGCATGCGCAGCGAATGTCAGCCACGTCACGATCGAGCTTTGTGCTAGCGCGATTGGATCGTTCGAAATTAGAACTCGGAATGTGATCACGATTCGATCGCCGAATCGCTTTCGGGAATTCAATATGCTGCTTGTTCTGTATGTACATTTTTTCGACTATCAAATAATCAGGCAATGACTCACGTTTTTAGAAAATAAGGTTGTATTTGGTAAATATATCTAAAGTGAGAGGGCCACCTCTTGTATTTGAATACTTCAAACTTAAATTAGTAAATGGCAACTCAACTTTTCCATTTACTTACTATTTTAAACAACAATGTTTAATTTGTAAAGAAAAAGTAAAAAAAATATATATTAATCAATACATGAGTACACCAAAAGATCTTTTATTTATGCGCCGATCACGGCTCCATCCCATTCCAAATGAGGCTCGCGTATTACGCAACCGAATCACAAACCGAACGCTTTTGCTGCATCCCCACGGTAAATTATGTCCCAAGACTCCCGAGGCTGGACTCTCCGCGTATGTATAATAGCTCTTGCCCTATCTTTATATGGGGCGAGCCGTAGCTCGCCGCAATACCCATTCAATTCACGTAAGGTAGCGGCCCTAAGGACCGGGTTTTTGTAACAACGCGACAGGTAGAAAGGAAAGGATTGCGAGTTGAGCGAGACAACACGATATCATCTCTCGGTTGTCCCGCTCGGCGCCGGCGCAGGAATGCCGTACGATTTGTGCTTGCCATAATGCAGACGGTGCGCTGTTGTGTGTGTTATGTATACGTTAGCGCATAACCACACACTGCCCTAATGCGCGCGGGTCATGTAGCGGGATTTACAGAGTTTAGTCAGTGAAATTAAATTGAAAGGGAGTCTGAAGATTTTGACCAATTTTAACAAGTCAATTAATTGACTGATATATTCTTACAAATATTGTAAATATTTATATTTGAGTTTATGAAATCAATTAATAATTATATAAAATAATTAACAGTTAACGTTACAGTTTACATGATGTGTCAAAGTGATGGAAGGCTTAGTTCCGCTGCATATGCTGTAAGGAAGATAAGAAGTCTCACTGATATTGAGACTGCAAGACTTGTGTATTTTAGCTATTTTCACAGCGTGATGTCTTATGGTCTACTTTTGTGAGGGTCTGCTGCTGATCTACAAACAATTTTTGTATTGCAGAAAAGATCCATCCGTGCCATATACGGCCTTAAATCACGTGACTCACTAAGGGAATTATTTAAACAAATAAATATTTTAACATTACCGTCTCAGTACATTCTAGACTGCGTCATCTATGTACACAAAAATTTACATGTATTTTCAAAAAAGTCAGATAATCATAGTTTGAACACTAGGAACAAACACAAACTTGCCGTTCCAAATCTTAGATTGCATAAGGTTGGTAACTCATTTGTGGGATTAAGCATTAAAATATTTAATAAGCTACCACAAAATGTAATTGATTTACCCCTGCATAAGTTTAAGTCTCATGTAAAGTCTATTTTAATAAAAAAAGCTTACTATAGTGTTGAAGATTATATAAATGATAAAAACTCATGGACATGTTGATTTCCACGCCTGCACTACTTTTGTTTTTTTTTTGTTGTCGTCTATTTAAATTTATATAATACTTAACTGCTTAATAGTACTTTTGTAGATTATTATATTTTTACCAATACATAATACGATAAAAATTGAAAATATAATTTGCTTTATATAATTATTTTGATTACAAATGAATCTGTATTCAACACAATTTTTTTTGAAAAGAGTAACTACTGAGTTTCTTGCTGGTTTCTTCTCAGTGGAAAACTACCTCCCGAACCAGTGGTAGCTTCATTTGACATTCATAAGTGTTCTTTAAGGACCTAAACTGAATAAACACTTTTCATTTTCATTTTCATAATATCAATAATACATTATTTTCGAATAAATATATTGAGCATACGTTTGGCAAAAATGTTTCATGCAATCATATTGTATTCTTTAAATGACGGCCATATATTGTTAATTTTTTTCAACTATATCCGAATTTACCACATGTGAACGTTTATGCTAATTACGGGCGTTAGTGTGTCAAATTGAACATAATATGAGTAATTTATAAGTGCTACTACGTTAGTTGTGGTCTGTGGGGTGCACCTAAGAACAAAACCTCACCATGGCAACGCTGATCCAAGCTGTTCCTATTTGCAATGTCCCTTGGACCTTGCATATTACTTTCATGATACGTCAGCATTTATGTTCCAGAAAAGGCGAAGTAATATTATTGTTTTAAGAGATGGCGGCTTACCACCTTATGCCCTCCGATGGGCCTCAGCCCCAGGTCCTTGTTAGCCATTTTTTACTATTTACTTGATTAATTACTTTGTCTAATTGTGTAATGTAAGCTGGCAAACACAAGGCAAGAATCAAGGTTCGTAACCATAGATAGCCTCTCTTAGAGCCTCCTTCGAAAACCTAATGAAACATAGCAAATGATCAATATGCTTATTTTAAATTTATTTTATTTATTAAGTAAAAATATAAAAAAAACACTGAATAACTAACTTTTATACTTACAAGAATAAACAATAAAGCTTCTAAGGTCAACGCTTTATTACGCAGTATAACAAATTTACAAAAACGCGTTTAAGTGTATGGTTGAATCCAAGTTTATCCATAGAATAAAATGTTGTCCCGGTTTTTGAAATGAGTAATAAAACTTTTGTGGTGCATACTTTGTATTGCGCCGTGAAATACGACTGAGCTACAAATAAATTAATTGTGATTCCGCTCTTTCTGCTAATTTCGCGAATTATATGGATTTGGTTGTAGTTAATTTGCAGGAAAACACAAACTGTTCTACCAGCCCCGTCTATATCCTTACCCCACAAGGGCCTGTTCCTGTCTACCGCTTGTTCCAGGCAAAGCCACGTCCGTGACACGGTCCTTTTGCGGATATCTCCTCTTGGATCTTGTCTCTTGTTAGTACAGTCTGTACTGCACCACTTTAGGTGCATTTTAGATACGTTTTACCTTTGGATTCCACTTATACGATGTGAGTTAATAAGGAAATGCATAATTAAATTCAGCGTAGGAACTTAAAATTTTAAACCTATCACCATAGTCATCATTACAGCCTAATATGTCCTGTACTGCTGAACGAAGGCCTCCCCTACTGATTTCCACGTGGAAATTTATATAATTTATAATTTTGTTTCTAATTAAGCAGAAAACTACAATATGCCTTATTACTTAGTATTCACATATTTTGATATCTTTAGGAAATAGGTATATATATATACTCGTACTTTATAGTCTTATTAAAATACAAGGATGCTAAAAAATGTGCAATGGCGATTCATGGCAGTTTGTAAATGTTATGCAAGTATTGTTATGCATATGATATGTAACGTGAAATTGCTTTTGTATTTAATATGGAAATCATTTAATTATTTAGCTGATGTTAGCCCAACTGATGTTACGTGGCGACAGTCTGTATTACTATGTAACTACACAATAAAAAGGTTGGGATTACAAAATCATTTATTTTCTGTTTTAAGTGTCAGATCCAATTGTTTCGTTTCATACACGCGAATAAAGTCAAAAATATTACAACTCTGTCCATTTAAATTGTTAAGAGAGTCCCAGATTATAATTTTCAGGCCTCGAGGCAATCACACCAGCCCGTGGTGCATTCTCCCGAACACCAACCATCACTCTGGTCATTCGCCAACATGCCCCAAATTTGTATAGCGAATAACAGGACGAAACATTTAGCGATTAAAGTAGCTACGGGAGACTAGTCCAGACTGCAAATATTATTAAAACTATGATGATAACAATTGAAATATTGACTGGGATGCAAATAATTATAAATGAAATGATATTTGTGGTATTAAATTACATCTGAATAAATACTATTGTTATGATTCCGTTTCCAATCCTTAATTATTTCATTTTTAAAAGTTATTATAATTGCTTCACTTGACAATATCAAACCGTGACGTTATAGTCCGAAATACCTTCAAAATGGCTCATTTATTTTGATTTGGCGGTAAATTTCACATTTCTGTTGTACTGGGATTTTTTTCCTGATTTAGTTGACAAATTGTGGATTATCGGTATACAGTGTTCTTTGAACTTAGATAAACAATTAAGAAACTAGATGCATAATCTCATTCAAAAAGTGTCCGCGGCAAGTCTGCCCATCGCGTCATTTGGGCAGAATTTTCATTCATAACCACGTCAGTTGCTACATATCATAATAACATAGGAGTGTGCTCGTGCTTTTTATTTTGCACTCTTTTCATGACGCTTATGTGTCATGGAGCTCGAACATTTTTTGGCTGAAGTTTCTTCGTGATAGTGCATATAGTTAGTATATTGTTGTATAAGTCTATGAACAAGTCTGCTGCTAATGAAAACATTATTTGAGAACTTCACAAAGTGATGTCATACAAGTGTCAAATGACACACAATTGTAATTTTTTGGTATTTATTGACGCACATATGCGATTTATAAATTTGCGAAATACCTATAGAATAAATAAAAGAAGTGTATGTATGTCTGACCCTGGCAACGTCAACACGTATTTACACATATATTCGTTTATGTTTGCTTTCTTTCATAACAAAATATAGCATTAAGACCTCAAAACAGGAGTTCTTTAAAAATCACTGCAAAATTACCTATGCTTTGATTTATATTTTTTTAACGCGCAATATAATAAGAAACTTATTAAGTTTCATAAGATATTTTATCGTTGAAATTAGTGCAGGTAAAATACTAATTTAAAAAATACTTTTATTTGGAAGTCGAAAATATCCGCTACATACTACAAATGCGACATACAACACTGGTTGTGTTCCTTGGGCAAACATACAGCCGTTTGTTGGTCACATAAAAAGCTCCCAAGATCCGGTCTCACAGGTCCGTAGATCGACGACCTCGCAGGCCGTTTGACTTATGGAAATTACTCCCAAGCCCCATCTGACTGATAGGCTGGGATGCTTTCAACATCATTATTGATAATCCATTTGGATAACTGGCGTGTTAGTATGTCTATTCTCGGCAACAAGTTGAATATTTACTTTCTTGTGAGCAATTGACGCCTTGTTGGCTAAGGTCTTTTTTACAGTTTCCATTATGTATGTCTGAGTTATTTAATGATGCGAATATGTATGTAAGTCATTCGAAATTTAAATGTACCTTTGATGACAAAATAGAAAATAATGGTAATCGGAACGAGAAAAGTTTAATGATTTTTTTTGTGGATATATCTAAGTACCTTCGATAATATATTTTTGTTACTTTTTATATCTCATAGTACATTAATGTTAATGCAATGAAAATCAAATTGAAAAACATTAGTTAAACTTATTTAAATAAATGGCGTTTTATTTTCAATATTAAACATGATAAATAACGTCGTAGACGAGATAACGATGTATAAATATCTAACCAGATAATGAATATTTATCAGATGCTCGTCAAAAGAAAAAGGGTTGATCGATGGTTTGCTCATTTTATGTAGTGTAAAGGTGCAGGCATGGATGAAGGAGTGCCTACTCGTCTTATTCTTTACAAGGTACGTCTTTTTGTAATATTGTGTTAATATGTTGTAAAACGTTTTGCAATTTTATTTTTAGTTCAAGTCTTCATGGCTAATAAACTGATATTCGAATTGTAATAATAGCTACACATTTTTAGGCATATAAAGGACAAGTTAATAGTTTTCTCATATACTCGTAATTAATTTAAGGCACGTCAAAAATGCTGCCATTTTGTTAAGCTTAAATAGTTTCTTGAAAGATTACTTGGTTCAACAAATTTCCACGTACAAAAATTTACTGACATCGAATAAGCTTTGGTTTAAGAAAAACAATAAAACTGTTGTCTTCTAATCTTATGGTTCTAGAAATGTAAGTAACTACATACTAGTCATACTTAGGTAAATGTGATCATAAATATGTGATAAAATGTAATCCAGCTTGAACAAGTCAATTTATTTATTTAATGAATGTTGGCGGTGTTTTCGGGTTAATATTGGCCTGTTTTTCCGCCGAGTAAGTAGCAAGCGCAGAATGATCTCCATTGGGTGCTGAAGGAGCGTGCTTTTAAGTGAATATACCGAAAGCTTTACTGCCTATAACTTTCCACTGCAAGGCCGGGCCTCCATGCATAGCATCATTATCATCAGCTCATTTAAACGACCCCACGTTTTGGGTGTACAGGCCTTAGTCGTTCACGCGGGCCCAGTGCGGATTAGCAGACTTCTTGCAGTACCTTTGAATCAGTTCGTTGGTGTGCGCGGATTTCCTAATTCGTAAGAGCGTCGGAAAACGTACCATGGCTATAGAGAGATATGCTTTGGAACTAATGAGATCGCTCTCATCTCACAGAAAACCGACGTGAAATGACGTTTTACATTGTGTTTCGAAGAGTGAGTAAGGTCGCCGGAGGCCCAAAGCCTCTTCCCCAGTCCTTACTCTCTCCCTCTCCAATTTTAAACTAGTTGCCGGTTTGCTTGTTTATCTACTAAAATAAAAAAATATTAATTCAATTAAAACGCTGCCAATTTTTTTTCAAAATGTATATTTAATTATTATATTGCCAGTTACATCAATATCAGCTGCTTAAATGTCCCCACCGAGGGAATCGTCCACGCGGGTCCAGTGCGGATTTGCGCACAACCTTTGAATTTCGTCCGTAAAAGCGTCGGATAAACGTACATGTAATTTCGGTGATTCGAAAAAGATTGGTATTGGTATACCAGCCACATATTGCCAATGTAATACATGGAGGATTCATGTCACATCCACTGCGCGCAATCTTACATCAGTGCAGTAACGTTACGCGCTCGGTGTAGGTGCGCGGGCGCTGCCGTCATTGGTTATGATTAATTATTTATACGAAAAATTTGAGTGCATTTGACTGCTATCTCACTTGATGGAGTGAAGATGAAGCCTTGAGTGAGAGTGTTGAGATTCTTTGCATCACGCAAACTCAAAAAATACCTATTTACTCTTGCCTTGAAAACCCCTAAATTGTATAAATCGGGAAACATAGACGCACGAAGGGCATTCGCCTTACGATTAGGATGACGAAGGCAGAACGGAACTTTTTGTGCAGGATGGTCTATTGTGGCCACATTTTGCTATTAAGAACGGAAATGTATCCCTTTAATGTGTTGCCTTTGCCGAGATTCTAAAATAGGATGATGTAGATGTTATGATAAAATTGATTGCATTAATACCTTTATTTTGTATTTGATTACAAACAGATTGATACAAATGGTTAATGGATAATTGTTATTTTTATGTAAAGTTTTGTTGTATCACATCTTTCCATTTTAATAATACTAACACGTAACCCACAGCAGCCACAACGTAAAGGAGGTTTAAACTTAGGGGTGCCTTAGTGCCAAGCCGTATTTTACTGCTGCAACATTTGTTGCATCACGGGCAGAAGTGGTTGGCTTAGGTACCATAGGATGAAGATTTTAAATTGCCAATAGTTGGGATAACTTTGTTGGGTAATCTGACATTAAGTTCTAAAGAAAACGACTTGCTTGATATGTTACTGTAGGCGAAGTGAGTTTTAATAGTTTTGTACTAAGTATTTAAGCTGTGACTTTATTTTAATGTGCAAACAAATTTTAAAGCAAACCGCAGAATATACTACTTGGTCAGTAAAAAGAGTAATTATACACAGTAAATACACTTCCTGATGCTTGAAACTTCACCTATTCTCTAGTTCCCTATTGAATGTAGAAAAGTGATTACTTCAGCTTAAATATGAAATTTGAAGATGAATGAACTGCTTTTAATCGCGTGGTATCTAATTACTTCTTTAAATTCCTGTAAATATTGACCCATTTTCACTAATAATAGTAAAAAACGTTTATATCTGTTATATACATAGCTATATACATTGAACCCGTACACGTAAACACAAAGTACGATTTTAAATCTAGCTTGTCCAGTCTAGCAGTAGACTGGTAGGCTGAAATGACGTTCATAAAATAACCGACATGACAAAATCCGTGCCACAAAAAGCACTTTAAAAAGGATGGAGCCTTAAATTACTAGCTACCACATGATCGGTAGTCGATATTATTATGTAGATAATTTGGCAACTATTCTGGTCCCCAGGTGATTTGTGTTTGATATTCTCAAACTTAATGAGCGAGATAGTAATTTTCACTATAAATAACATAGAACTCGCTCCGTCGGTCATTTTAAAATCAGTTTTATTCGCTGAAATCTATGACGAATGCCATTTCCGCAGAGCAAGCAAGGGCGTTGACCTGTCAAGTTACGAATTCATTTTGAATGCTCTTTTTATGCTGGTAGTTCTCGAGTAGTCGGTAATGACTGAGGCCAGTAAAAAATAAAGATAAAGTAGCGCTAAACTTGAAATATTAAAGTTGCTTCTAGTCATAATTTCTAATTACGATGGGAACCAAATTCATGTAGCAAATATAGAATAATCAAATATTATCATCATGAGTCCCATTGAGAGATAGACATACATGTCTCTGGGAAGTTTGGGAATTGGGCCGTAAACAGACCAATGCGGATCGGTGGGTGTTTAAAATACATCTTAAGATAGTGGCCGGGGCTAACGTATTAACATGCCTTTTGAAACACAGGTGCATAATAATTTTCAGTAACTCATCCGCTGAACGACCATTGCTCGCGCAAATCAGCGCGATTGTAATATCTGCTACCCTTATCAACTCGAGTATTTAAATAAGGCCATTGGAGCAGACGAGTTAGCGTCTTGGCAAGCGTAGCGAAGGATAGACCGATGCTTCGAAAGGTCGCGGGTGGAGGCTAACTGAGAAAAGCGGAAGACCGGGACATCTGGCGTAGAATGGGAGGCATATGTCCAGAAGTAGGCTGCGATAGAAGTAGGTAGTAGAAGAATAGAGAAGGTTTAAGTCGTCTCTAAGTTGGATTTAAATCTGAACTTAAGGCGCTGCAGGGTATTCAGTACAATTTGGACCACGGGCAATGTGAATGAGTCTCGAAAAGTACATACATTTTTAAGCGATATTAGCAATGTATACTTTTCCATTGAAAAATGGTCGCGTTATAATTTTGGAATAAAATGCAAACTACCTTAAAATTCTGTACATAACTCGTACATGTTTAAAACGTTCACTTAACATTTTTGTTTCAGATATTACCTTTGTACATTTAAAAGATATTTTCTTATCGGTGTGCTGTTCAAATGCGGGCGTTGTAATGGAGATTTAACAGGTCTCAAGCTCTTTTGTTTACTACCTGTGCACTTCCTTGAGTTCATTACTTATTCATGGCTGTTCTTTATAAAAGTATATACTTCGACAATATTTTATGACGACACTATGTTCTGCCATTACAGCTATGTACGTGTCTTTATCTTAACCAGTATTCAGTCAGTTTTACTTAACAATTTCTTGAAGGTTTCTATAGAGAGTTATGTATGAATTTAAACTGTGTATTTAAAGCCTATTGATGCATTTTTCTATCATACGTTCATCAATGTAATTTTAATCCGTTTACGAATAGAATTTAGAGCGGCTAACAGCGTTATTTAACTTAACTTTGTTCTACTGGAATTTATTATGTTCATAAGTGCTTTTTGTAAGCCTAATTTGAAATAAAAGGTTTTGACTTTGACTATCCAGTTCCTTCTAAGGACACTTGATAAGTTATATTTAAGGCGATTACCGGTTAAAGACATTTGCCTCAAAGGACTAGGTTTCCTAAATAGGTTTCGACTCCCAGATTAGGTGTTCGATATCTTATAAAACTCCAAGAGTCCAGTTTGAAGGGCATCATAGGTATATCGAAGATGCCACGAGAAAGAAACTTAACCTATTACACAGCGCGATGTTGCAATGCAAGTCGTGGCTTTAGCGGTCGCGCTCGACGGTGCATCACGATCTAGCGTTCCGCTTTGCGCGGGCGCACGTTGCCCTCTCCACCCCCGCGCCCCGCTGGCCCTGACCGAGACACAGACCTCACGAAGGCGAAATGTTACGAAATTGCCTACAGACTCACAGAACGTATAGAACCCGTTTTGTGCATTTGGGAGGACTGTTCGATTTTTGAATGTTTGGTGGATTCAATATATTAGGTGTATGATAAACTTAGAGTTTACTAGTAGATAACTTAATGTTTACCATTTCAAATTGTTTTTTCCTCTGGTTTTACTTGTATACATAAATGATATTTATAATTTTTGTATACCTATTTACTTAATATCTTACTTAATGTCTTTAAAAAATTACCATTAAGAACAAAATCTCTTCCGAAATGTGTTTGGTTTTAAATATTATAGGTGCCATCATCAATTCAAATTGCAAGTAAGGTTCCACAACAATATTTCAATATTCGATACACGTAGATTACTATTCGGTTCTTCTTTGTGGTCATAGAGGGTGCAACAAAGTTGAAATATTCGCCGCATAATATGAAATCATAACATGCAATCATGATTTTCTACTGACAGTGGTACCATAATACTAAACCATGAATTGCTAGATGAGTATATTCCTTCGGTCGTTGAAATGTTTTTAATAATACAGAATTTATAGTCATATTTTTTTGATAAAGCTGTCCACAGTTTTGTAAAGTCAATATAGGTATGTCGACAACAATTATATAAATGTCTCTCTGTTAATAATTTATTTTCTGCAACAGTGGCGAAGATTTCGTACTTTGATTAGTTGTGTATCGAAGAACTATATATAGCTCAATTAGCAAGTTAACTTCGTAATTCATTTCCTTTATGATCCCCACATAGCGTGCCTTCAGGTAATTAAAAGTTGCAGCAAGTTTTAAATTGTTATGGTCTTCTTACTTTGGCATTCAATAAGCACAAAGCAATTAGAGATATTTCTCTAACAGGCCTATTTATTAAGCCCAAATTAGCATTGTATTCGACAAAAACCAGAGTGGAATTTCATTGTTATTGCCTACCCTCCACCTGCTAATCAAGATTGAACGAGTATAGCATATCTTAAGAACCACAGATTCAATTTTAACTTAGCAAAGATAATCAATTTTGGCAACGTATTTATTATCTTGGTGATAAAGTCCAGCATGTGTCGTAATAAAATAGTTATGCAGAGGCCTTTGCAGGTGTGTCGATTATGGGGGAATGATTATGTCGAAATTTTTGGCAACTTGCAGATTGCAGCCTTTATAATTGGAGCCTAACATTAAAATTTGCACCTGCTACCAGAGCAAATATTGCTGTAGTTTTTTTTACAAGAATTTCAAAATAAAAGATATACAATTATAAAGTAAGGTAAATTTTACTGAATTTATTCGACTTTATATTTTGTTGAGAAATTGTCTCAAACATTACACCAAATGGGTCGTCAAATACATAATTATTATACATTTTATAAATAAAATCAAAATGTATAAATAACGTTATAGTTGTACTAAATTGGTACCTAGATTGGCTTATTACCCGTTTTGGTACAATGTGCGTAACTCGCTTATATTTTTAATTTTATATTACAATTAGTTTTTAGCATTTCAGAAACTTCAAAACTATCTTAATCAATTAATATTTAACAGATTCCGCTCGCTCGCTGTTTTTACCCATTAGGTCCACATATCCTGGTCTTCCTCCTTCCTACGTTTGTTTTACATTTACTCAATGGTGTTTGCTTAATGGATTGTTATATATAAAACTGTTGGTAATTACAAACATATTAGTTGTGGTTACATCCCCATAATTTCACAAACAATAGCTTGTTCATACCTAAAGCGACCGTTACAATAATTGTTTGAGAAGTTTATTGTCTTTTAATTTGCATTAATCACCAACTGGTTTCCGCGATGCTATCTGCGTAATATTCAAAATATGTTTTCTGAAGGTAATTAAAACTTTAAATAAATAACTACTTGAAATGGAATTTGTTCAAAGGAGCTTAACTTTGTCCCCGCTTAACTTGTTGATGAGTTACTAAATAATTAGGTTCTTCATTTGGTAAAAAGACACCCTAACTTTTCTGATCCCTGTTCTTAACAAACGTCAATTACTTAGAATGATACAAAACATCAACATCATACTAACAATAAGATGTCCACTGCAACACATAGGCCACCTACAAGAACTTCCAACCCCCACCGGTCAGCAGCTATCCAGTGGCTACCCGCAACCTTCTTGAAGTCAAATGCCTATCTTAATGGTAGCTGTCTTGTACTGCGCTTATTGGTACAACATCATCATCATCATCATAATCAGCTCATTAAACGTCCCCACCGAGGGGCACGAGCCTACCCGTATAGAGTGATTAGGCCTTAGTCGTCCACGCGGGCCCAGTACGGATTGGACGACATCACCACACAACCTTAGAATCTCTTCGCAGGCGTGCATGAAGGTTTCCTCACGATGTTTTCCTTCACCGTAAGAGCGTCGGATAACGTACATGTATTTTCGAAAATACATTGGTACGTGTCGGGATTGAACCTCAGCCCTCCCGGTAGGAAGGCGACAGTCCACACCACTGAGCCACCGACGCTCTTATTGGTACAACGAATTGATGCAAATACAATGTTTCAACTTCAATTTGGTCTTACCTGATGAAATTTCAGATTATTAAAACTAAAAATTTTTATTTCGCGATTCAAATATCCGATACCTATACTCCGATTTCGTGATAAACATAATCGGAAACGTACAAATCAAACAAAATTTAGGTATGTGGCAATTTTCAGTGTTTATCGCAAAAAAAGGTGTAGGACGCCATTGATGCTTCGAGAATTCAAGAGTGTGGTGTGTGACAAAGAGGCTAATGCATATTCATTCGCGGCCCCTTTGTCGAATGTCGCATAGTGCTGTCGTTGTGTTGACACTGTTCCGACGAACCATTCGCAACACTAATCCAATATGTATGTATACAACAGTTTGTCAGAGTTTGCGTAAAAACATTTGTACTGGTAATACGTCATTTGGACGATGTACTACTGTTATTTTCATTACATCAAACTGGAAGGTTAATGGGTCACTTGAAAATAAGGTGTGATGTAATTGATGTTGGTAGAAGTTGATAGGTATTAGAGATTCATGTTTCGATTTATGTCGCCCTCGACCTAAAGGGCTGTAAATTTGATGGATTGATTTAGCATGTCAAAAAATGAACACGAATATTGATAATAATATTTGCTATATGTACTTTTGTTACATCCTTTATAAATATACACACCTTAGTAGGTACCTGTATTGAAAATGAGTATAAAATCAGACAGCATTCAGCAATAGTTAGTTACATTTTATTCGAAGGATGGGATTTATTCATACTACAAACCTACCTAAAAGTTACATTCAAAACTCTTCATTGTGTCAATTTACCGATCAAGAAATAATCCTTTTTATTTTTTCTGGTTTCAATTGATAGACCTAAAAATAAAATACGACATTCTATGCGTACCTACATGTCAATGAACTTATGTTGAGCAATGTATAAGAAAAATAAATCTAACATGAAAACTATTTATTTATGTCATTTGCACGTACATTATATGCAATTGTTTGAAAACTTCCTTATATTACTAGAAATTTTCTATTTAAGATGCTAGATGCGCTAACATCACCATTAGCCAAATAGAAATGTCTCAAACTTTACAGCAAAGCTACATTCCCAAATCAGGATAATTTAATTTTAATTTGATTTCAGATTTTTTATCTCTATTACGATTTCTTACGATGATGACATACTTTGGTGAGCTGTACAATTGATTAGTAAAGAACGATCACGTATTTGTTAAGTGCGTATTTGAATCAAAATAAGTTTTTAAGCAACAGGTCAAGTGTTTCATTGTTTCTTTCTAGACAATTTGTGTCTGTTTAAATAATTTCGAAATGATGACATCGGGAGCTTCACCTTGCCCTATGTGATGCGTTTTGTTCCAATTTAGTGAGTAAATCAACACAAAAAATAATCAATTTTGTTATTTATTGTAAAATTCTTAATGAGGTAAAATTGACATATAGTTTTTTCATCTATATAGTGCAATAAACACATAGGTTTCAAAAACTCAATATTTTCTCACTTATTCGGTATAAAAAGGTATAGATTAAGTTCATTAGATATAACTTTCTTTCATCAACGGTAAAAAATATTTTATAATATTTTTTATTAAGACAAAACTTAGAGTGTCAAATGTTAAATTGGGAATCACCGCTTGTAAGGGATTACGGTCCTGTTGCTAGCTTGTGATGTAAAGTCACACTGTCAAGTCAATTCATTGCCAATTTCTATCCTAAGAGCTCCTCCGTGCACCAGAGGTGAGGATTACAGTTTGATTTTTAAGCCATAGTCCTCACCAAATCAGCTATAACTCCTTAACTAATGGAAATGGAATGGAACTATTATTTTACTTGTGCCTCTACTTACGATTATTTCAGGACTACTTTTTGGCGTTGTCAGAATTCGTTTTCATTGAGATTTCAAATATGAGGAAGTTGAAGCACACCCAACGATCGATTAAGAATGATTTCGGTGAAATTATCTATCTCCGAAGAGACTTTCGGTATACTTAGCATTCTACGCTCCGATCGTGAGCTCATGTATATTTACAATACCAGAACGCATATAAATGCGTTGCCAGACTTTTATAAGGGAATACACTCATTTTTTAAAGAAGCCAGGGTGAATCGATCAAGAATTTTCCCCACACATTTTCCACAGTTTTGCTGTGAATGGTGCGTATGATATTTCGTACTTGGCCTCAATGTAGGAACGGTTATGAAATGACAGCAGAATCGAATAATTGATCGAATAATACAGATTAAGAAACTATCTAAATAATACTATCCTAGACTGCACCCGGACTGCCACAGCTAAACGTGTCCTCCGACTCACGGAATCATCTTTGTTCATTCATTCTTCTCAGTAGAAAACTACCGTCGGAACCAGTAATAGCTTTATTTGACATTCATAAGTTTCCTGTAAGGACCTAAACTAAATAAACACTTTTTCATTTTCTTTCATTTATCACAATATGGTGATTAAGCCTGGAAGGGACTTTCACTATGTGGTCTTCCCTTGGGATTTTATCTTACGACCCCTGGATCATCCAACGCTCAGTCAACAAGACCACGGAGACAGTGTAGAACAAATATATGTTGCTAATATTTCACATCGTTTCCGTCACAGTCTCATTGGCGGCCATTGGCTGATGTGGCAATGACCTCGACAAGGGATGTATACGTGATGAATGACACCTATTCATTACTAATGACGTCATGGAGCGCTGCAGCCTTTTGAGGCGCTTATGGACTAACATTAATTATACAAGAGTTACGTATATTAATTATGATGACGGCTATAAGATCTCATTTACATTAAGTCTCATCTGGGTTTAAATATATATTTCATTGATTCAAGTCTATTTATCGATTTGATGACACAGATGAATTTCACCTTACAATATTTTGTTTTGTAGTATTGACGCTCAGTCAATTATGTAACACAGGGCACAGTTCTTTCGGTTCGGGCTATGGTCAGATGAGTAAAGATGAGCCGTTGACTTGGCTCAATGCGCATTAGTGGAGGTCAACGAGTATCATCCTCAGTAGCTGGGTTCAATGGCTTAGTATGCATTCTGACTAATGTCTCGAAATAGAAATTTGTTGGTGATCTATCATTGAATGCGACAATAGAAATTAACACGAAAAACGAGTATGTATAAATGACTTGATTATGAATGAATCTTGGGATTTTTTAAAATATACATGAATAGATTTGCCTCTATTAAATTCAAACCAGCATTTGTAGCAGCTTCAAATAACAACAGCATTGTGCGGAAAGTCACCGTTTCATCTAAAAATTGCAGGTTGATAAATGGTGATGCAAAACCATTGTGTAGTAATTAACAGTTGATGTTATATATACGATCGGACGAATACTACATTTATCGCATATTTAGAGCGCATTCATTTGATCACTAAATATCTATTTCTTTCTACCATAGATATTTAGAAATAAATTTATGTCCTTCTTCATCAGCATGCTCCCAGAATCTAAGTAGCTATAAATGTTATGATAAATAAATGATTTGATCCTATTTGCATTAACACCTTTGGTGGCATACTAATCATGGATACAATGGGAATATATATTTGAGAATATGAGTTAAACTTATTCTTAAACTATACTAGTATAAATATACAATTTATACTTAGGCTTGAACTATGTATGTTTCATTTAACAGAGTTTTATTATATACCTCTAAAGTGATTAATTACCTCTAAATCCAGGTAACACAGTTAAGATTTTATACGGTTTATGCCGTATTATTGTTAAAAGTCGTTACATATACGGGTACATTTATAATGATTTGAAATTGGGACTATTCATCATCATATTTATTAATAAAATTGTCATCACACAATATCAAACATTGCGTCACACAACCTTAACTGTTTGTTCTAATCCATTCTAATATAATCTCGTAGATGTGTTAGTGTCGGTGTGCGTGCTGGCTTTCCGTCATTCACGGCAAAACGAAGCGAGGAATAGCTAATGATGATTTTTTAGTGAAGAAAGTTGAAGGGATGGAGAGTGAGCTACTTTTTATCTCTATCTAATCCCCAACTTTCCCAAAATGGGGGGAGGTAATTGTATGGAGTAATACGCAATATTCATGATAGAAAGAAAAAAAATAGTTCATAGATTATAGTTCACTGACAAAAAATTGTGCAGCTTTTTGCTCGCAACCCGTTAAAGGTAAGAAAGTGCGAGACTCTCCGTATAAAATAACTATAGTTTTGCATCCTCAAAGTAAAAGACAAAATATAATTTACAGTGGCATATTAAATAATATTCTGTTTCGAGTTCTGTTCAGTGTTATAAATCAGTAAAGATGAGCGGTGTAACTCCAAATTTAACATGAGCGAAGTTACGAGCAAAAGCTAGTACCTACTAAATAATAAGATCTGGAGCTTTACATTTTCACTTGGTGGATTTGACAATAAGTAAGGGACAGGTAATAAAAGGTTTTCAAAGGAAATGTTACTATCGTAATCTACATGGTGTACTGTGAGGGTTAAACTTTCGAATCCCAGTCTTTACTCCTCATTAAACATGCATTAGCTGTCATTAAAATGTGTATTCCAAAAGGCGATCAGCTTCGACAATTGACACCTATTGCATATCCATTCCATTCTGGCGCTAATAACAGTAATTAAGAATAAGCACTTTGAAACAATACAGAAAAAATATTTTATTTATACTGAGTTGCCAAAAATGTTTAATGCTCTTTGATGACCAACAATGGCGTACGGAAACGACGTCAGAGGCGTTTCCGGCACCTGTGCAGACAAATTTTCCTACGCGCTTTGAATTATTGTGATTGTAAAGAGTTTGTGTTGTGACACTGAGACTCGTAAAGACAAAAATTATTTAGGTACTTTATTTTCTTTTGACAATTATTATGCGTATTTTGTGTGAGATGATAATTAAGAATTATGACGTTATGCTTGTTAAATACTTCTCCTCTTGGGTAACGGTGGGAAAAATGCGGGACTAAATACAGACGTATTATTAACGTAGTGATAACCGTGCTGGTGTAGACTGGTTGTAGAACGGAAATTTTGGATTATTGGGAGGTTAGAAAATTTGTTACTTTCTGGCTTAGTACTTGCAGCTACACGAGGGAGGATTTAATGATAACTTCGGATAATGCTGTCTTTGAAGCTGCTTTTTGGACTGCAAATTTTTAAGTTTGTCTTGTCTATGACCTTGAGATGCCGTAGGATTACGACAGTGGCCTTATAGGTGAGTTGTTCGCTTTGTGAGCCCGACATACTTCTTCTGGAGTTGTTAAAAAGCGAACAAGAAGACCCGAATTTCTTAAAGGCATTGAATCCGTGCTTGAAGAACTATCTTTGAAAGAATATCAATATCAGATTATATGAACCATAAACAACGATGTTACGTGCCATCGTCATTAATATATTTATTTAGGTTTTTTAAATCTTAGACGTAGGATGTTTTGTCTGGCTTGATAAGCTTATTTTACGATTAGTCGTAGTTGGTTTTGGAACGTTATGGAAAGAGAGTATTTAGCTGAAATGATAAAAGACCTGCACACTGGTAGGTTTCTGTATTTTTTTTGCTTTTTAATGATATGTATTATACATGCGACATAAAATTCTTCATAGACAATTATCAACTATAGACACTGCATAGTATGGTCAATTAGGTTTAAATGTAAACTTGTTTTTTTAAATATTTGTCATGGTATGGCTTACTCTGCCCAATATTTATTAAGTTTAAAATTACATACAATACTATGATCAAATCTAAAATAGATTTGATCATAGTATTGTATTGTAACATAAGTAACTTAAAAAACCGCACGGGTGTTGTCTAATTCGTTGCTCACTTATCTTATAATACATTTGAAGCTAAGTTAGGTAAGTTTTTTACGATGTTTTCCTTCACCGTTAGCAAATGGTAATGCATAATATGAGCCGCAATTAATAAACCAGTTCCCTGAGCAATGGATTTGAACCCTGTTAAGTACAGAATTTGAAATTGAACGGCCTCTGCTATTTAGAATGTACATATGTGTGGTTTTGAAATAAAAAGTTTAAGCTATAATGTACACCCATAAGAAAGGTCTGTGACCACTGCAGGACTGGTGATGATGATGAACGGTGTTCATTGATGACCTTTATTCATCTATTCAGTGTAATTATATAACCTGAAGCATTTGTTTATTTATACTTACTTAAGTTAAATAAGTTACCACGTTAAGTTACGGCTATTGACCCGTCGGTGGCTCAATGGTGTGGAGTGTCGCCCTCCTACCGGGAGGGCCGAGGTTCAAATCCCGCCACGTACCAATGTGTTTTCGAATTTTCAAAAACATATGTACGTTATCCGACGCTCTTACGGTGAAGGAAAACATCGTGAGGAAACCTGCGCACGCCTGCGAAGAGATTCAAAGGTAGTGCGTGAAGTCGTCCAACCCGCATTGGGCCCGCGTGGACGACTAAGGCCTATACCCTATACGGGTAGGCTCGTGCCCTCAGTGGGGACGTTTAATGAGCTGATGATGATGAAGTTATGCTTTATCATTTCGTTTTTATTAAGGAATATGTAACTATGCTATTATGATTTCTTTGGGTATATTGCCTTTTCACATAGTAACATGTATATGTTATTGCACCAGTTAAGAGCCGCATTAATTTTGTAAAATATCTGTCCGTGATGGTCATAATGTGTTCGCTTCATTACCAGCACTTATATTGACCACAAAGTAATTATGAACTTTGTAATTGCGAGCTAGTTACGCCAGAAATTATTTGTAACAAACAATATGCCGAAGAGATGATCGTTTATAACTAATCGATTTCAAAGTATTCGGTTTGTTTCAAACGACATATTATATCCGGATCTAAATGACGGATTCAACTTCATTCAATAGGCATAAACGTCCAACTCAACAAGTAAACCTATTTGAGTAAATTAGACGAATTTTCACCGACTTTGAAAAACCGGTTTTAATTTAGACTGCAATGTAAATAATGAGCAATCTTATCGTGTGACGTAGAGCACCGCAAAAACAAAACGTATTTTTTAAGTTTTTTTTTTCAATAAAAACAGGCTAGCAGGTGAAACAATTTTCCTATCGATACATGGTACAATAAAAATAGAATATCATTAGTGAAAATGTATAGCGATGCGGGCGCCCCCAGTCGGTGGCGGAAGCGACAAGACCATATGCAGATACTCAAATATTACCTACATTTGTTTGGATGTGAAGTGAATTTAAAACAAATTATCCTTTGTTCTCTTTGAACACCGAATTTCAGTGCTCTGTTTGGTATTCTGTCAAATATGACGACACTTCCTAAATAATTTGTTAAACATTAAAAAGTATTTGCCTAGTATTGCGATAATATGATGTTTATTCCAACGATTAAAAAACATTTACAGGATTATCTATTAATTCTTTTTCAAAGCAATTTTTCATTGCTTTAAGTTAAAATAACATGAGTGACATATTTGAGTTAAAATTTCAGCAAATCTGCCACTTGTGGCGTAGAGCGTTTTACATGAAACAATATTTACAAGGTTTTATTTTATAAATCTGTAACCTTAAAAAATGAAGAAGTCAATGAAGGGTTTGTTATCCAGTAAGCTTGCTCGCTTATTAAACGCAATGCGTTGTTTCACGGTTGGTTGACGATCGCATAAGTTAAACAACTACCTTTCTCAATGGTCGGTCATTGGATATTTGATCAAAAAGTTTTATCTTGGGTCACTCTGTGCTTCGGAGGCGCGGAGGAGACGTTAAGCCGTTGGTCCGGCAATTTACTACCTTTTAATAGTATTAATTATTATCATCAGCTCATAATCGTTAGTGTTAGTCGTCCACACGGACCCAGTGCTTATTGGCCGACTTCATGCACAACCTTTTAATCTCTTCGCAGGCGTACGAAGGTTTCCTCATGATGTTTTCCTTCACTATAAGAGCGTCGGCCCAAACTTCCCATAGCCGTGCTGAGTGGGGAAGCCTGTCTTTGAAGCTCAATGATGTTGTTACATGCTAGTTGTGTGTGAGGCCGTGGTATCGCTCCTGTCGAGCCAGCCATTTGTTCCGAATCCTATTTTTTTTAACTAACTACTGCTGTTGGCTGCAGATGGCCTTTACAACTCCACCAGGCAGTTCCGAATCATACTCTCTTAGAATATTTAAAATTAAAATCGGTATAAAGTATAGTATGTATAAAACAAATATTTCAATTATTATTCATGTCATATTGCTAACGGTTCGATGCGTTAAATAGACTATCACAGCTATGAAAGCTGAAAGAAATATAATAAAAATATATTGACTTTACGGAAAAGTATTATTTAATAAACCTAATAATGTAAGGTCACGGTAGCGGCCACTTGTTTATTATCGCAATAATATTAATTAAATTCAATAAAAATGATTCAAGATAAAAATTATCGTAATAATGCAGTTGAAAATGTCTAAAGATTTTTAATCTTACTGGTAAAAAGCTCAAGCTGACCCGCTCAGTCGAGTCGGCCATTCATTTATCAGCTTAACTGATTAAATATTTAAAACCACTTCGTGGGACCTGCAGATTCTTTAAATTATCGCACAATATTTTAAAGGATGAAGGAAGTTTAAATAAAACGGTATTTGATAGATATTACGTAGTCATATTGTATGTTACTATTAATCTCAAATTACGTGTTTTGTTGGGTGGTGTAATGATTTATTGGCCTGTTTTAATTGATATTGCTATTGCTTTTAATATTTTTTATTGCCTTGTATTCGCTAGAGACGTGATTTTGTAAGCATTATAATGGCAGGACCAGATCCTGAATTCTGTTATTTCATATTGCGGTGTTTAGCACTGAATTGGTGCTATTTGGTACCTTTCGTAAAAAAATTAGTACCTCTTCTATTTCGAAAATAATATTAAAAACAGTCTGGTCCCGCCATTATAACTTGTGTCAGCTATTGTTAGCTGCGATCAGTGTAATGAATATTATAGTACTAATTAGTACTTCTGAAAATATTTCGTAAAAGTGTTAACGTGGTTTTAAGCGCGCATAGCAATCTTAATTAGCGATATAACTCTTATATATCTCTTCATAACTTACAAACCGTGCGAGTGTGGAGTAGCTTAACTGTAAACTTGGTTAGCCCGAAGTCGACTGTAAAAAGTTAATCGGTAACAAGTGGAGCAAATCGGTCGAGTGGAGTAATTGTGGATGGGCAATTAAACGCAATATTGTGCAATAATCGATTCAGATACACTCACGAATGTAACATACAATTCTAAACTACTTGCCGAAGGCCGCAAACCTTTTATCAAAAGGTATATTATTCTTTTATATGGCCTGGCGTGAGTTATCTTGCAGTGGATTGCAACCATTAATCGAAATTAGCTTTGGTCGACAATGAACTTTTCTGGCAATCTAGACTTTATTGATAGTAGCAGTAGAAGTAGATAGATTATTCTTTTGATTTAGACGAAATAACACAAAAATGAAGCGTTCACGAAGCATCAAAGTGTGGTGTAGAAGGTAGAATATGCTCAGTTTTAATNATAAAACAGGCTAGCAGGTGAAACAATTTTCCTATCGATACATGGTACAATAAAAATAGAATATCATTAGTGAAAATGTATAGCGATGCGGGCGCCCCCAGTCGGTGGCGGAAGCGACAAGACCATATGCAGATACTCAAATATTACCTACATTTGTTTGGATGTGAAGTGAATTTAAAACAAATTATCCTTTGTTCTCTTTGAACACCGAATTTCAGTGCTCTGTTTGGTATTCTGTCAAATATGACGACACTTCCTAAATAATTTGTTAAACATTAAAAAGTATTTGCCTAGTATTGCGATAATATGATGTTTATTCCAACGATTAAAAATACATTTACAGGATTATCTATTAATTCTTTTTCAAAGCAATTTTTCATTGCTTTAAGTTAAAAATAAAAGTGACATATTTGAGTAAAAATTTCAGCACAATCTGCCACTTGTGGCGTTTTATTTTATTTACAAGGTTTTATTTTATAAATCTGTAACCTTAAAAAAATAAGAAGTCAATGAAGGGTTTGTTATCCAGTAAGCTTGCTCGCTTATTAAACGCAATGCGTTGTTTCACGGTTGGTTGACGATCGCATAAGTCAAACAACTACCTTTCTCAGTGGTCGGTCATTGGATATTTGATCAAAAAGTTTTTATCTTGGGTCACTCTGTGCTTCGGAGGCTCGGAGGAGACGTTAAGCCGTTGGTCCGGCAATTTACTACCTTTTAATAGAAGTAATTATTATCATCAGCTCATAATCGTTAGTGTGTAGGCCTAAGTCGTCCACACGGACCCAGTGCTTATTGGCCGACTTCATGCACAACCTTTTAATCTCTTCGCAGGCGTACGAAGGTTTCCTCATGATGTTTTCCTTCACTATAAGAGCGTCGGCCCAAACTTCCCCCGTGCTGAGTGGGGAAGCCTGTCTTTAAAGCTCAATGATGTTGTTACACGCTAGTTGTGTGTGAGGCCGTGGTATCGCTCCTGTCGAGCCAGCCCATTCGTTCCGAACCCTATTTTTTTTAACTTACTACTGCTGTTGGCTGCAGATGGCCTTTACAACTCCACCAGGCAGTTCCGAATCATACTCTCTTAGAATATTTAAAATTAAAATCGGTGTAAAGTATAGTATGTATAAAACAAATATTTCAATTATTATTCATGTCATATTGCTAACGGTTCGATGCGGTTAAATAGACTATAACTGTTATGAAAGCTGAAATAAATATGATAAAAATATATTGACTTTACGGAAAAGTATTATTTAATAAACCTAATATGTAAGGTCACGGTAGCGGCCATTGTTTATTATCGCAATATATTAATTAAATTCAATAAAAATGATTGAAGATAAAAATTATCGTAATAATGCAGTTGAAAATGTCTAAAGATTTTTAATCTTACTGGTAAAAAGCTCAAGCTGACCCGCTCAGTCGAGTCGGCCATTCATTTATCAGCTTAACTGATTAAATATTTAAAACCACTTCGTGGGACCTGCAGATTCTTTAAATTATCGCACAATATTTTAAAGGATGAAGGAAGTTTAAATAAAACGGTATTTGATAGATATTACGTAGTCATATTGTATGTTACTATTAATCTCAAATTACGTGTTTTGTTGGGTGGTGTAATGATTTTTGCCTGTTTTAATTGATATTACTATTGCTTTTAATATTTTTTATTGCCTTGTATTCGCTAGACGTGATTTGTAAATGCTTACAAAATCACGTCTCTAGCGAATACAAGATCTCAGAAACAGAATTCAGGATCTGGTCCTGCATTATAATGCTAAATGCAGGACCAGATCTGAATTTGTTATTTTCTATTGCGGTGTTTACACTGAATTGGTGCTATTTGGTACCTTTCGTAAAAAATTAGTACCTTCTATTTCGAAAATAATATTAAAAACAGTCTGGTCCCGCCATTATAACTTGTGTCAGCTATTGTTAGCTGCGATCAGTGTAATGAATATTATAGTACTAATTAGTACTTCTGAAAAATATTTCGTAAAAAGTGTTAACGTGGTTTTAAGGCGCGCATAGCAATCTTAATTAGCGATATAACTCTTATATATCTCTTCATAACTTACAAACCGTGCGAGTGTGGAGTAGCTTAACTGTAAACTTGGTTAGCCCGAAGTCGACTGTAAAAAGTTAATCGGTAACAAGTGGAGCAAATCGGTCGAGTGGAGTAATTGTGGATGGGCAATTAAACGCAATATTGTGCAATAATCGAATCAGATACACTCACGAATGTAACATACGATTCTAAACTACTTGCCGAAGGCCGCAAACCTTTTATCAAAAGCTTCTTTTATATGGCCTGGCGTGAGTTATCTTGCAGTGGATTGCAACCATTAATCGAAATTAGCTTTGGTCGACAATGAACTTTTCTGGCAATCTAGACTTTATTGATAGTAGCAGTAGAAGTAGATAGATTATTCTTTTGATTTAGACGAAATAACACAAAAATGAAGCGTTCACGAAGCATCAAAGTGTGGTGTAGAAGGTAGAATATGCTCAGGTTTTAATAAAAAGAGAGTTGAATGCTTGCGCTGACAACCCTTTGGCGTTTAAGATGCATTAGTATGATATCGTTATTTTTATATAAAATTTCATAAGTGTCTTTCCGAACCATCGATATGTACTTAATGATTAATAGTTAATTCATCATTAATTATGGTTTGTTAAATAAATGAAGTGAAAACGTAAACGATTATATTATTGTTATTAATATATTGCAAGAAACAAAAGTTACATCAGACGAATATTCGATATAAAACATAAGCTTGTAAACAAACATTCATCCACTTCATTGTTATTCCTCAAAATAATTGATTCTGCACAATACAAACATTGAATAACTCAATATCTACTGCGTTGTAAAAGTCGTGTCTGCGCGATGCTTGTGCCTGCGCCAAGCGGACAGCGAATGTCTAGGCTAAGGTCCTCGCACTGAAAGTAGAATGGTGTTCCGTGGGCGTATTCGGCATGGTTCGAATTAGTTTGACATCGCAAAAAGAGGTTACGTAATATTGAATACAGATGCGCGCGAACGCTTTGAAGGCGTTGTTGTTTTCTATACGCAGATGTATTTTATTACAACAAAATTTTAGAGTAATTTACATTATCATTTTATCTATTTATAGAAATAAACAGATAAACATAACATCAAGGTAAATAATGGTATTAGTGAGATGCTTGACATAATTGTCGAAGTGTTATAGAATTTATAGTTTTGACTACTACGAGTATCACACAAAATACTAATTTGTTTTATGCACAGATTATGCAATGATGTCAAAGAGTATTGATTCGTGATATGCTCACAAAACAATCGAAAAAAGTGTTCCGAATGCAGTGACAGCACACATACACATATTTTGAATTTCGAACACATTTACCTAAACAAAAGAGTACAGACTGTACTCTCTTCGGCGGTTCGTTTTTGAGGCACCGCTAGCGAATCTACCTTTATATATACAGAATATCATTGAGATTATGGTAACAAAATTGGGACAGTTCCCATTCCTAATACTGGTATACCCTTTAACTAGTATGTATTTGAATTCGCTTGATGGATTAATTATGTATGAATTAATGAGATTTTATATTAATATTACAACACACTTTGTATAGCATTAAAATAAAATGGTTACGTATTTAGCTGCACATTTAAATGAGGTATGTACATGTAATTTTTCATTAAATCTTAATGCCGTTTTAACAGTATTTAATATACAAATAATTGTAACGAGTCCCAATAAACTGGTTAGAACAATTTTAAAATTCCATTCATTTGCAATTTACGGCATCAATTAGGCTTAAATTGCTTATTAGATTAAGACAAGAGCTCAACTTCAATTAGCAACTGCTACGTTGCAGGTTTTAGTTTATGAATAATTTAGTAAGTAAAAGAAAATATCATCATCATCAGCTCATTAAACGTCCCCACCGAGGGGCACGAGCCTACCGGTATAGGGTGATTAGGCCTTAGTCGTCCACGCGGGCCCAGTGCGGATTGGACGACTTCACACACAACCTTCGAATCTCTTCGCAGGCGTGCATGAAGGTTTCCTCACGATGTTTTCCTTCACCGTAAGAGCGTCGGATAACGTACATATATTTTCGAAAATTCGAAAACACATTGGTACGTGTCGGGATTGGAACCTCAGCCCTCCCGGTAGGAAGGCGACAGTCCACACCATGGAGCCACCGACGCTCTAAGAAAATATGTTTTATATAAACTTATTTATTTATGAATGTAAGTATACATATAGTTTTAATATTTAATTATAGTTAGCTAAAACCAGTGAATCCTTAATTAGTTCTGTAATTTTTATAAATTAGAAAGGATTACAAAGCTTAGTCAGCCTTATAAAACTTTAATCATCGCGAGAGGTTTAACAACACAAGCTTTTCGTGGCACCAAAGATAGTTTGGCCATTCGCCTTCAAGCTAGGTGTCTCCATTCGAGAGGCAGGCCAACGACCTGCAAGTTGTTTGTGGCAAAAAATGGGGACACAGAGACCGGCTTGCTTATTTTGGTCGGCTTATGATTCAGCGTGAGAAAAATAATAAAATTAGTGAGGTTTTTACAATTTGCTTGTTGTTGCGCGGTTAGCCAACATCCCGGCGAGATTAGGCAGGTGTTGTTCAGTTGTTTGATTGAATGCTTGAAACATGACTTTTCTTAGTTATTTCAAAGTACGTTAGTAAAGAAAGCGTCATTTATTGAAGAGAGGTGATTATTTATCACCTACGGAGGGACGAAGATTTTTTGTGTATGTCAAACAATTATTTCATTCTTTTTTCAATTTTTAATATCTAACAAGAAATAACGCATTGTATAACATTACAATAATTGTGTCTTGAACAATGTCGTTATTAATGTAGTATGATTCCGTGTAGCCGACATTTTAAATAGGAGGATAGGAGTCATTAAGAATAACTAAGGAATCAAACAATTAATAATATTATTTTTTATTAATGTTTAGGTTCAAGACGAAAGCTGAACAAAAAAATATTTAAAAATAACTTTGAGTATATTTTAAATTACCTGTGCTACTACGAACAATACGATTTCCTCCTTAAAATAATGTCTTTAAAAGTAAAACTCTCTTAGTTATTATAAGTAGAATTATTTAGATTCTGGGCTAAAAGTGTGTTTCGCTCTTTGCTAGTAATACTTTTGATGGAAAGGCTGTTTCAGCGATTATTTTCTAACAAAATAATATTCTTTGTGACATTGTATGTATCTTCAATGAATGAAATGCTCCGCTGCGTCATTGACATAAAACCATTTCGTTCCTTCTCCAGTATTTCGACCATGAAAATAGTATCCTTTCGCAGATCAACTTGATTATTCAAAAAGCAAGATCTACACTGATGCAATTAATGTACTTACAATGTTCAACTCCATTAAAAGTTAGTACAACAGCTTCCCCAGTTCAGTCTTTTCCCAGAGAATATAGAAAATCTATTTTAAAAGTTATGTGCTGTATTATATACTTTGATTCGCATTGACTGCAAAATAACAAGGAATAACCATATTGTTACATTATCCTTAACTGTGAAGGTTACTTAAGTATTCCTTCTTTTTGTTATTGTAATGATAACTGAAAGAATAAGTAAGAAATCAGTTCCATCCATATGCGACATCGACAATTATTTTGTTACGCTCTAGTGAAAACTATGAGTCAATAAAAATTCAATGGCACTGTGTAAAGTTGGTGTTTACCTTATTTTTTAAAGTATAGTAACAATAATGTAATAAATTAACAAGTAAGAAATCTTTTTTCCATATAAATACATTGTAATATTATGTCTAGAACCATGTGTCGACCAGCAATAGGGTTGCGACCTACTTACAGGCAGTCTCCTGGCGCCAACGACCTCGCGAGCGTTTTTATATGTAAAGTACCTAGTGTGACAAATACCTTGATAATGATTTTAAAAAAATACAATTCGTATAAAAACTTTTTAGATATCCTAAGTCTGAGTTTTGGGATAATCTACTCTGATTGAGCAAAAACGCATTATTAACGCGGATCTGCTCGATAAATGGTTGTGCAAATTAAAACATACAATGAATGTGATTCATGATAAAGGGCGAAGCGACAAGCTGTGAAAATACTGGATATCCTGAACTTTGCAAACACACGGCCAAACTTCCTAGGAAAAGTTGACTGAGCTCTATTGGTGATATCTGCGGCTACCGATATTGTAGTGTAGTATTGGCGTTTGTGTAGTTGTTTACTTAATATAAAAAGGAAACAGCTTTGTGCCCATTAATATGTAGTCTTCGCTACCAAACTTTTTTTTTATAACATAAAAAAAAACTTTCACCCGAGTATGGTATAAAATAATTGTACGTCTTGTCCTTATTACGTAGATACTACGAAAGACATCAACGAGATCTCATTAGTATCGCAAACCTTCGTCCTGTTATTAAAAGGAACTATTACTTCATTAGATATTAATACTGAAATCTTAATAAAGAACACTTTTTACTGTAATGCACATTACACCGCACTATTATTTTTTAGTTTTAAAATTTGTATATAGACCGTGTCTAAATGTAACTATTTATTATAAAAGAAAGCCCTTTGAAGACGTAGCTCGAGATATAATCGAAGAGGTAAATTATAACTAATTCAAAGTTTTATATTCATCTATGTATCTATCTTTTCAACCTATCGCAGTCCACTGCTGGACATAGAACTTTCCCATTTCGCGCCAGATATCCCAAAGTTTTATATATTTATTTACTCAAAGTAAAGTAAGTAAAGTTTTTCTTTTTACGTAGATAGATATCAATCTTCACTTCCTTAAATACGACTTTTAGGTTGTAAACTTAACTTCACTGGTAAACTGGGCACTGCAGAAACGTTGCCCCGCATAAGAAATACCAACGCAAGAGGTTGGATACTTATATTCAAAGTATGAGTCAAGAATGGGTGACATCCAGTTGACTGCCGAGCAAGTTTGGTGTTAAAATAAATGCGGCCCAAAATATGTACTTCATTAATGCAATTCAAAAATTCCTTTAAAGCTTGGAGTGCCATGCAAAATCATGTCCAAGGTAAGCCTGCTATTTAATAAAGAATAGGTATATAATTATGCCTCAATATTCTGTGGATTCTTATAGGTATTTTAAAAGAGCGGAAATTTGAAAACCATACGTCAGAAAATATAGATTAGATAAATATATTTGTGTGAATTCTATTGGAGAGTTCATTGATTTTTCAGTAATTTTCGTGCACCTTTAAATTTTTGACTTATAATATATAATATTCATTATACTTGTACGCACACGCAACGAGATAAGAATCCAAATTAATGCTTAAAGTAATCACACGGCAACTGTTTCACGAAGATTTTACTAAAGTTGGAAGATCATCTATAATGTCATTAGCAGTCTAACGTATAATATAATATTTACTCCTGAGTTCCTGAAGAAACCGTAAAAACCGATTGGTTCAAGTCACAATGTTCTAATTAAATCCTACTTGTTTATGTTCAAACAACGTATAATTCATGTTTTACGATTCATAATGTTCACGTGGCATTCATTGGAGTCCTACTTAAGGGGTGTTCACGAGACTGATACCTTTTCTGCGGCCTCCGAATCTCGGTCATGTAAGGATATAAACAAATTAACATACACACATTGAAACCATACACTGCCAATGTTGAATTAAACACACGCACACATACGACTAAGACTCGGCTTAGTTTTAACCTTATGATTATAGACGTAGTGTAGAATATGATTTGACTTCAAACGAGACAGTACCGTCAGCAATTGAAAATTAAGAACCGTGAATATTTATATGAGTTATAAATAAATAGATTTCAGTCCGTTGACCTGAAATATTATCAGTTAATTACACGGCTATGTATAATGTTTTCCATTTAAACAATTTATACCGCACTAGAGCTAGCATGATTATTCATTTATGTTATATAATTGATGTTACATGAATTTTAAGTATATTAAATGGTTCCAGCGCAGTAGACTGCAGCCGCAAACCACTGACTACGAGAGTTAAGGTGGTCTAGGAGTAGTTTAATATTTGAATGATGATAAGTTTCACAGTAAAAGCGGTATGTAAATGTGTTTCATTATAATGCAAAAAGTGTTAAATTACTGCGTATTAAGCATAATAGTAATTAATAGTTTGCATTCCAGATCCAGATAATAGGACCAATGCTAAAGATTTTTCCATTGTAGAAATTAAGCATAAAGCTGACATGTGTGCTGTTTATTAGCATTACAACTGCCAAAACGTTTATTTTACTACTCTAGTAACAAAACAAATTAAAATCGCATTAAATTGCATTTCTATCACCCAAGATTCCAGCACATTCTAAGTGTTGAACGTGCTCTATTTGTTGACGGTACAGTCTCAAAGTTTTCCTTTCCATGTATTGAAGGCCTCAGCGTGTGCAGGGTAACGGTACAACTCACGTGTCTCCAAGAAGCCATCGACCCTGCTCGGCCTCCGCGCAGTAGGTATTCTACGCGCAATACTCACTTGTTACACGATAAAGACCCATCATAATATCATCAACATTCAAATAGCAACCGTAATTCAACAACGTAAATTGTGTATTCCTTTACGTTACATAATGGTCGATAAAGCACCTTCATCCAAATTTATTAGTGGCTTCAATCGATTGGTTGAACGTGTAGACTTTATGTAATCGATTTTAAATTGTATTTTTCTCATGATATGGTTGATAATGCTTTGCCAGTTTTCTTATTAAAGGCTTCATTTTGAGACCATTATTTCTATATTGCATTATATCATAATTGAAGCTGAAAAGATTTTAAGTCAATGTGTTTGAGCTTAGTTTTCAGTTAAGTAATTATATTTACCTTTAAACAAATATTTGGGAACGCTGTTAGTTATAATACGGTCTATATATTTTATCACTAATTATTAAATGTTAATAACAAATCAAGCAAGTAGTATTGTTTAGTACCCATAGTAGCTCCTTGCTTGATGCCACATGACACCGTGTGACTATCTGAAGATATCTGTTTATAAAATATTTAATAAATACGTTCTACTGACTTATGTTTATGGATTGAAGATATGAGGGTTAATTATGAAGTTATTACAATCATGCCATGAAAATTTAAAGCAATAATAAATTTCATTTGAAATAACACTAAACTAGATTATATTTTATACGGTCAATAAAAGGTGATTTACCTTATTTTGAAAATGTTTCACTTATAGGTATCAATACTTTCCATTGCAAATATGCCAAAACTCGACGAAACAACAAGTCGGATGAAATCCCATTTTTAGTATGCAAATGTCCTTGGGGATTTTTCCATTCGTTTTTCAGGTAGAGTGTGTAAGTTTGTAGGTCGCGTGTCCTCCCACGGGACCGGTTGAGATCACGGCCGACTCCGCGTGAAATTACCACTCTATATTTTTGCATACAAGATTCGTAAAATAACACTAACGTTCTTTAATTTAAAGTAAGTAATCATGCATATACTTGAAAGAGTTATTAGGTTTCGTTCATGTGTACCTCTTATTGAGGTACACATGAACGACCACCTCCATTTTTTTTAGGATAGGAGAGGAATGTATTGGCCCTAGCCATCATATTGCTTTAGCTATTCATGCTAAGATAACGAGGGTCTGTCGACCTGTCAACCCGTTTGATGTGGGTTTATCATCATCAGCTCATTATATGTCTTCACCAAGGGCAAAAGCCTACCGTAATGGCGTGGATAGGACGACTTCACACATCCTTTGAATCTCGCATCGCAGGCGTGTGCAACCTGCACATGCCTGCGCATCCTCACGCACGAAGTTTTCCTTTACCGGAAGAACGTCGGATACACATGTATATAATTTCGAAAATTCGACAAGACACTGGTACGTGATACGTGGCGGGATTTGAACCTGCACTCTCCATATCGGAAGGCGACAGTCCACACCAATAAGCCACCGAACTTATATGTCATGTTATGATTTAATTGTTATGAATTTTTTATCATTATTTCGATTTCCTAATTAGGCTACACAAAGGGACCCCAAGGCTCAATTTGTTACATGTTCTTGAAAGCACTAGATACTACTTAGTTTTTCTTTGCAAAATATATGCATATATAGTGGAAAAGTAACATGCTGATATTTAGATTAACGTCTACTTGTTTTTGAACATTCTGGCATATTTTGGAAATGATATCATGCGATTGCATCAAATTTGTCAGGATCAAAAACAAATACATTATGGATAACTTACCTGTTTGTCACACTGCATTATATGAGCTGATATGTATTGCATTCATATTGTATCACCAATGTTCTCAAATTGTTTTTATATTTGCTAATGTGTTTAACGTAATACAAAGGGACACTAGACTACGTTTATCTACAATTGAACATCTTAAAATATTTAAAACTATTTTTTTAATAATTTAATCAAGAAATAAGAAAATATTTTCTTAGGTTCTAGGTTTCTAATTTTAATATACATATATTACGTATAAAATCTAATAAAAATAAAAATATTTTGTTAGGTTCTAGGTTTCTATTTTTAGCATATTAACGTATATAATCAATAATTGATATTATGTTTAAGAGGAATCAATAAAAAGACAATTCTTATCATATCGGTTACATATTAGAGATATTTCCAGATGGAAATTTAGATAACATGGTCAAACTACTATCGCGTGAGACCTTATAACACACTAGAATCATTTTTTGCTATTATATCTCATATGTTGCCAAAAACGTATTTCTTTCAGAACTTTGTATTTGTTAATTGCCTGTTTCTCAGTGTAGTATAACTACTACTTCTTAGTTATGCAGTTAAATGATGAAATATATTTATTATAGGAAACGGTGAAAAGAGTATAACTAGGAACTACCTTTGCATTTACTTTATTGCTTTAATTTTTAATAAAACATACTTCACTTTAATCTCGTTCTGAATGGTAACAAATATGAGACGCTAATTAGGTCAATCAATCAATCGTTTATTGCTATCGTAATCGTATCGTATCGTATCGTAATCGTTTATTGCAAGTCAAACGGTGGTACTGTCTCTTTCTTACCAATCTATAGCATTCCACTGCTAGACTTGGTCTCTTCTATTATGCGCCAGATATCCTGGACCTCCGCTTTTCTCCTCCAACATCTACCAGCGACTATTCGCAAGTCGTCAGTTTATTGGGCGTGATACGCTATGACGCAGGACGCCATCTTCACTCCAGTTACCTGTCCACTGACACTTGAACTTGCTGACCAATTAAGATTTATGTTGGCAACTTTGTTCTCTCATGAACAATATCATTTCGATCTCATCTCTGAGGGGAACTCCAAGCATAACTCACTCCATTATCAGTTTAGTGATTTTAAACTTGTTAGTTAAGTTAACTGGTAAGTTCAAATCCTACAGTTTAAAGTCTTAACTGTGTATGTTACAACGGGTAGGATGCTTTACTCAGCCTTTCGGCTTTAAGCATAGCGGGATCGTTGACGACACGACTTGACGTAACTTGCCAAATGCCGCCCAGCCCAACTGAATCCTCCTAATAGTCTCTTTATGTTATGCCGGCCAGATTGGACGGTGTGGCCCTGGTAGTTATACTCCTGCACAACCTCGAGAAAGATGCCGTAGACGCATATTGGTTATGGCATGATAATAATATTGTAATTGAATATGGCTTTCGTGTAGTTCTCTGGTGGATGACAGCAATAAAGAGTTGAACACATGCCCTAAGGACAGGTTGTCCACCGGGTTTAAGTTCTGTAATGCCATCCTTTGCGGGTGAAAGGGAGGACCATTTCAAAGTTGCTGCAGTGCTCTACTGATCTCGCTAACCTCAACATCTTTTAAGACTATCTAGGTAACCTAAAAAGGTAATATATATTATAAAACAGGAGACTCCATTGATGTCTTAGTTTGGCGAAAATGTATTCATTATACATTTGCTGGTACAAATTACAATAAAAAAGAAAGTATTCAAATTTATTTATTAAAGCACAGCCAATTATCATAGAGTCACGTGTAAGTATTTGTGATTTTTCCAATTGACTTAAAACAGTATAACATCACTGAATTTCAATACGTCCTTACGTATGAAAAGTGATATATTATTCGTGATGTTTGACGTAGATATCTAATTGAGATGTCTGTCATTGAAGTTCAGTAAACAAGTTATTAGTGAAATGGGCAAAATTGTTTTTTTAAATAATGTTAGCTATAACTAAATACAACTTTACAATACAGATCATCATATGATAGTATGGTCCATTGTTTTATCAACTTTTTGTTGAAATTACTATGAGTAGTGAAAGAAAACAGAAACAAAGAAAAAAGAAAAAAGTCAGCCTAGTTTGTAATTTAGATACGTTGTAACAATTGTTTTATTTTGAAAACTAAAAAGCTGTTCAACATCATAATATTTCATATTACGAAAAACTCGTATAAATAGACCTACTAGCTATTTCTGTAATAAAACTTTATAGATGCATTAGGATACAAATTCTGTACTTTTATAAATAATTTACAAAACCAAATAGGCGAAATTTCAAGTCACGTGCATCACGTGTTGGGCTGGCAAGGATAAAAAATGTTGTTGAATGTCTATTGACAAATTTAAAAATAAAATTTAAATACAAATGGGAAACTCTTGCGAGCACAAAAGGAACGGATTAAATGCGTAGGATTTTTTCATTACATACATATAAATAATATCCGAGTGTCGGTTGCTCATTAGTGTGGAGTGGTGGTTGCCTTCCGATCTGGAGGGAGCAGCTTAAATTCTTGCCGAATCTATTCCAAATTTTCGAAATTATATGTATGTATGTTTATCCGACGCTCTTACGGCGAAGATGTGTTTACCTACGAAAAATTTTTTAATTTTTATTTATTTTATTTTTATTTTTCAATTTAAAGGCGAAGTCGTCCAATCGTCACTGGACCCGCGTGGATGGCTAAGACCTACTCGTATACACTCTATAAGGGTAGGCTCGTGCCGTTCGGTAAAGACGTAATAATGAGCCGATAGTGATGTAAATAAAATTGGAGTGTCTGTTTGTAATATTGAAATGACCGGTTTTTTACTACATGAATATGAATATAAAGACGGAGCATACACCAAAAAAACATTTAGGAAACTTTTGTCTGTTTGTATGTTCCAGGAATCTCTTAAACGGCGGGATTTCGATGGGACTTTTATACCTACTTATGGGCAGGTAGCTGATTTTATAAGGAAAAGAGAAGGCTTCTTTAATTTTAGAAAAATTTTTTTTTTAGAAAAATGAGTAATGTTTTACCATGCTGTGCGCCTTATGGATCAATTTCAATAGTTAGTTGATACCCTGGTTAAACACTTAGGCTACGATTTACTGCGGGAGAATATATCATACCTCGGCTAACACCGTGGGACGTAGCCAGTTGTAAATATTTCTCTGAAAACCGATTAATTTTTAGGTCAAGTTTCATCAGTAAAACAGTCAGTTTTAATTCCTGGCATAAAGGTAGTCCAGCATCAATAACATTGTATTTGAGTATAATAAATAAATAAAAATAAAAAAATATTAAAAAAAAACACATACAAGTTTTATCTGTTTGAACTGCTCTCGTATAAAGTGACCCTGTGTTACGAGAGACAGACTCCTCCTCAAAATTACAATTTGTTATTAGAAGTGTTTTGACATGCAGCTAGTGGATAATAAAATAATAGACATCAAGAGGCATCTGAATTTAATTTACTGACATAGCCCGCCGGCTTTGTAACTTAGCTTTAGACCTTTTCAGCCAAACCACAATACTTATATTTAAAAATACTCGTACTTATGTTTATATTGAATGAGAAACATTTGTATACATGTCCTCTACAGTTCATTTTTGTCTTATTTTTTCCCATGCTCGACAATAATGAGAAATAAGTTATAGCCGAAATGTTTCCTAAATATTTTTTTCAAGGAAGCCAGGGAGATACATGTCGCAAAATGGGAAAAACCTATGTCTAGCAGTGAATTGCGATAAGTTAAAGAGGGTGAACTGGCGCTTTCGAATCACATATACGTATTTCACTGCCACAGTGCCTATATATAAAGATAATTTCATAGCACATCAACATGAACCAAAAGATAATTAATTATTTTGCAAATAGCTATTTACTTTAATGTGCTTTTGTTTACATTCAAAACCAATATTATAATAAATATTGGTTCTGAATGTAAAATTTAAATTTTACATATTATTTTTAATAATATGTAAAATTTAATTCGTGCAATTTAGGAAATGACATTCGCTCCACTGTGGTGAATAATTTATAGTAAAACAAACCGTATCCTATAGTTGCTATTGATATCGGTTCATATAATTTTAATAAACTTTCGTTACAAGATGAAATATATCGAATACAAATGTGTTTTACCAAAATAGCAATACCTCGTCTATATCATCATTCTATTATTGCTGGTATTTTTCCGTTACTTCCAGAATAACAGAAATCATGAATATATGGAATATTATAAAACCTTCTGTATTGAAATAAGTCAGTTTTTAGCACTTTTGTAAGTCACATTTTAGCTGATTGTGTAATCGCCCGCGTATATTTTTGTATTTGCATAGATCAGTCACGTGGCGGTTATAGGCGCGCTTTGTATTAAATTTTGGTTAGGAATAAGAAGGCGGGTAATGAAATTTAATTACGTTCGGCCACTGCATTAAGATGTTGTTTGTGCTCGTGAATGCATGGGTTAAGAGAGGTTATTTAGAGATATGGTGTAACGTTTGACGTTAAAATGTATGTTATGTGCTTTTATTTAGGATGGTATACCACCAGGCTGGGACCATATCTGTTAAATTTATAATTTTTGATAGAAAGTTAGGGATTGAGTCGGGGACCCATGGACTTTCACGGGTCTCAATCTCTTAATTCCTAAGCTTACCTCAAATGTCGATGGAGCCCTCTGCTGAATATTGGCCATGGCTCTGTGGCTCTACAACTGCGGCGCTTTATGACCATTCTCCTTGAACCCTTGAGGGTGGTCTACTCTAGCAGTCTATCTTGTTGGTGCTGAAGCATAACTAATAATCTACTATTAATAATCTCACTTCATCTGATTTTAGTTTTGATTTGAAGTAGGGTAATGAAAAAAGTTTCCAATTTCATTTTACAAATTGGGAAAAACAAAATTATCTGTTGTTTTAATTGTATAAAGCTATCTATAATTATTTTATTTAGTTTATTGAAAATTTTAGTAAATATTCACCAAGTATTCTGGCCGGTCACATAAAACCTTCTTTACTTTGCCGCAAGAAACAAAAGTAAACCAGGATGCGAAAAACTATGATATGCGTATTTTAACTGAGTATTAAGCAATATGTACCCTTAATTCTAAAAAGAGCGCCATCTTAGTATCTTACGTAAATGATTGACTTGCAGAGAGTGAAGTTGCACGTGAGGTGATGTGTGTTATTCAGGAGATACCGCTATCACGGCGAATGGTATTACTTCACTCCGCCATTTGTAACCCAAATTCGGTAAAGTCTCATTCGTTTATGATGATTTTACTTTTAGTCCGTACGTGTGTTTGTGATATGGGGCTTGATACACTTACATAAATTACTTGACAACGTTTTGTCGGGAATGCTGGTTTAAAACGGGACGTATTGAGATCTCTTTAAAATTAGCAAATAACTTACACAAGTTATCTTAATTGTTAAATCAATTGTCGATATTGTTGCTTTGCGATATTTGTTTACGAAATAAATAAAATGTTGTTCTACCGAACTGATTAGGAAACAAACTATTTGTGCTGTAATTGGCTCTCGGTGTGGTTTCATTCAGTGTGCGCTAATCGATTTAAGACAATACTGCTAAACATATAAATGCTATATTTGAACAGTTTCTTTCTGGTGGCTATCTTTAATAAAATTAGTTATGATGTCTTTGTTATAAAGTATTTTATTGAACTTAAAGTTAAGGTGAAATGTCAGGTAGTAAACCTTAATGTATCGTTTAGTGCTAAATGTATGAATAGGTTTATGGTGCGACGGGTGATAGTCTGTATCACCCTGATAGTTCTGAACACAGCTATGCCTATTTTTATAAATAAATACAATCATATTTTATTGTATAATATATTTAGACACATTAATAACATAACACATGAAAAGTACACCACTTCTTCCTTACAACGTACTATTAGTATTTTTTTATTCATAGCTGAAAACAGTACCCATATCTAAATACAATAGGTAATGTGTATATGTTTTATTTGCCAATATATCTTACGCTAAGAATAAGCGTTGCTAAATAGTTCTTTAAAACAAAACTAGATAGTTCTTTAACTGCCTCTCACAAAATAATACCGAGGCTCCTGACACCTGCAATTCGACTGTCACCAAATGGAAGAGCTCTATAATTAGGATTATAAATTAAATTGTATTATAATTATTAATGTATATTGTTAATCTGTTAGCAGTTATATCAACTTTTATAACTTAGCTTTGCACAATTTCCTTTCATTATGTATTATACTGGTTTCGATAATCATGCTGTATACACATGCTTGTGGTGTTGCAGTACTCCCAGAAACCTCTAAACCACATTCAATGTTTAAATTGTATTTACTGTAATGCTGTTTTGTGTATCAAATAAATAAATAAAATAATTATATATTGTGACCGTTTTTTTTTATCTTCTATAGGCAGACATTTGACCGCCATCTCACCTAATGGTAGGTGATGATGCGGCCGAGGATGGATCATGCCTGCCTAGAAACAGCCCATTCACTCTTGCCTTAAAGACGGCCAGGTTGTAATGATCGGGGAATACATAAGGAGACAAGAGTTCCATTTCTTTGCAGTGCGCATTAAGAACGAGGCACCATAGCGGGCTGTGCGGATGTGTGGAATGTCTACCACGTAAGGATGGGACGCTCGCCTCCGTCTTGTATCCCGATGGTGAAAAGGGGCTGGTGGAATTAACTCGTGTAATTCCATCGCACACTCACCGAAATGTAGCCTGTAAAAAACCGACAGCCATGGAACTCTTCGACGATGCTCGAGGCTTTGCAGCTTAGCGTAGTCCGTAGTAGGTACGAGGTTATCTATGTCTTGTCTTCGAAACTTAATGGTTCGATTTTTGTTTGATCGAAAACTGTGAGTCAATTATTGAATTGTGCGGTGCATTATTGTTGTAGTGTGTATAGCCAACCTCCCTCACACATAAGTATAAGTTAGTACATAAGCTTAATTGTAAGTTATTTGATATACAATATACTCGGAGTGCACACCGAACACATAGTTTAATTATATCTCCCGGTTTCCACATTGCATTGATGCTTTATTTACCGAGATAATGTTTGTTTGAAACGTCTTAATGCCCTACAGTGATTGTTCGACAAGCCTGTTAAAATTATGTAGCCACTGTGTCAATCAAATTTATGGATGAACCATTGCTACTGAATATCCATTTCGGTAGGATCGTAATATCATTATTATTTGAGGTCAAGACTGTAAAAGCACGTGCAGCTCTTTATATACACATTAGCGGTATTCATCACTATGTGAATGACAGTACGGGTGATGCATCTTATATCGGCTGTGCTAACTCTCCTTGGTAAAACATCGCCGAGTGCCGAAACAAACTTGCGCCTGACATAGAGGCTATGCTACAAAAAGTATCTGATTGGGATTGGCGTAACCTAGTGTAATTGAATCCCACAAATTTGCGCATTTTCACGAAGAAAGCCGCCCTTTGTCGTATCGCCTCAATTCCAGAGCACTCCCCTGACTCCAGCAGCTAGTATCGGTATTCTTGGCATCGATATATCGAGTGACGTCCAGTTCCGCAGTCATTTGGAAAAAAAGCTAAGTTGGCTTCTATGAAATTCGGTATGCTCAACAGATCGCGGCGGTATTCCATGTCAAGTCATCGCTTGCCACTTTATAAGGCGCTAATTTTTCTAAATTTCATCATCACCACCTGGATGATTTTAGATCTTATACAGTTCGATTCTGTCGTCATTTTCTACCACGTACAACAAAATTGTGGAATGAACTTCCACTGGATACATTTCCGGAGCGATACGACTTGGTGTACATAAAAAAGAGTGAACACTCTTTTAAGGGCTGGGAACCTATTCAGGGACCTCGGATCTTGCAAATGTTGTCACTTACAATTATGTGCTTGTTTGCTTCCTCTGCAATACAAAAATATGTACGACGTGTTAAATAGAGTAAGATAATAATATTATTCGGCACAGCTGATGACTTCGCGAGGAAAGATCTTTTTGTTTTGTTTTTTGGTTAGAATTTAAATTGATGGCTTTTAGCCTAATACAGCCGGTGGCTTATTATTTCGAAGATCTTTAAAGCCATATTATGGATGAACTTTTAAAAGTTTTTTACATAATACAAGTTTCTTTAAAACTCAGAAATGTAAACCGAATGCTAAACTCACTTTTCAGAAACATATAACCCTAGTATTTCCTGAAACATTATAAAACCCGTGTTGATTTATAATGCCACTCAATATGTTTACCAAGATCATAGAAATTGTAATCATATCCAAGGTGACCCTAGCACGTGAATTGTCTCAATACGTCCTAGACAATTCTATTTCTATACTAGACAACGTGAATTTTTTATCAGATACGTGCATTGAATAACGGTTTTAAATAAGATATCACTTGTATGATGGATCTTTACCAGTTAAATATGTGTTCCCAGTGTTAATTTTAAGGTCCAAGTAAACTTCATCTGCCCAAGACGTTACAACAACCAAATAGAGTCTGTCAATCAGAGCAATCGTAGCATGTTACGGCCTATATTCCTAAAAAATTAAGGAAGGCCTAGTTTACCACAGAAATGTAAAACTGATAAAGTATAAAAGCACATGAGCCGTATTCAATGTATTTATCAAGAACTCTTAAAATTGCTTAATGCGTTGTTAAGTTCTATAGGCTTAACATCTGAGGTAATCATTTATTTATTATTATATCATATGTTATAACATTCATGGATTTGTCGATCCAAGTTGGTTACCAACACCATGGATTCCATGTTTTATGTGCAGAACAAAAAGAATTTGTGTCTATGAACATTGTGCCTGTCTGATTGGTGTAGGTGAAGCTAGTAAAATACTCACACATATAAAAAAGTTTATTTCATGTTAATTAACCAAGGGATGAGCTCCTTGCTTTAATTAGAGCTAGTTATCGCTGTGTGAATGTACAGAAATACTAAATCTATAACATAAAACAGTGATGTGAACTTACTGTTTATTACAAAGTACATGATCAGTTAAATTCCTTATAATGTAGAACGGTGTTCCATCGGAAAACATGCATTATGGATGTGCGTTATTGTTGCGCAAACTTGCCTTTTTTGTCATAAAAACATGTTTTTCTTCTTTAACTCCCGTGTTTTATAGCTTGCATAACAATTGCAATATAAACATGAGCGGTATGGGGGGATATTATGTTAAACAAAGAACTTTGTGAGCGCGTGCGCTGAGAGTGCCGAGGTGAATACGAATTTGTGTAAGCAACTATAATAACACTATTATATACTGGTCTTAGTTCATATTACTAAGATTTGAGCCAATTATAAAGTATATGTATTTTGTTTTTACGAAGTCATGGCACATGCAAACATTTGCCTCGACTAGTCTAGGTTAGTCAACGTATAGATCACAAGTGCTTAGTTCATGCTTAAATTATGTGATTTAGTTTTGTGTGTGACAAAGAAAAACTATTACTTGAGTGTCCAGTATTATTAAGCCTATAATATGGGTACTAAACAATGGATAAACATAATAGTATACATTTTTTTGCAAATAGATAAATTTTATATATAGAAAACACCCAGACCAATACAAACAGACATGTTCAAGCACACAAATGTTTGTGCTGCCCTAAGATCGAACCCGGCATACTTGGTGTGGTAACCGATGTCACAACCATAAGGATTTATTAAAGATTACATCATAAGGATCGTTAAATTATAACTTATTTACAAAATTCGCGTAACCTTACAAAGTTCACAGTCGATTACTAGTGCTATTGTCATGCTGTTTTCACACACATAACAATTACGGCTATGCCATTGATTTTTTATTTAATAATAACTGACAACGCCTCCGCATCCCTGTACCTACAGGTGCGTTCATTCATAGAGTACGTTCCCACGGCCGAGTTCTTATTGTGTTTCACCCCCGACGTCACGTGAAGGCTTTGAGTGCTGATATAAGGGTGGCTTTGCTTTAAGTTTGAAATAAACTTAAATTTAAATAGTCGGTTACGGTGCCTACGTTTAAACAGTAAATAGTTAATAATGAGGATTCTAATAACCGATGGCTATATAGTGATCAAATTATAAACAAAAAAACTGATTATCTAGAAGATTGTTTTTATGGTAGGCAAAGGTTGACTTTTCACGCACAAGGTCCCTACCGACCATTAAAAAGGAAAAAGGAAATGAAAATATAGCCCCAAATCCGCAAAACGAAGCGTTGACTTACGTAGGTTAATGGGTCTTAAAAATCCAGTCGAGCCGACCCAGTAGTGCCAAAGCATGGCTCCCTGGCCCTTAAACTATTAAATGTTTACCTAACCTTTTACTTAACACGGACGAAGATATCCTATAGATATAACAGATTTTGAATTACTCTAATATAATAATAATAAAACCTTGTATAATACGAACCTATTGAAAAAAGATCAGATTTGAACGCTTAAAATTTTGCTAATGCTTATTTGGAACAATATATCTTATGACAAACATATGCATCAATATATACTGCGCATTGTTTTTAAGGTACGGTAAGGCAAATAATGTTGTTATGATGCTGATTGTACAATTTTTTAGAAAAATAAACTTAGGAGGCAAATCTATTAATATCTCAATTTATATTACCATCATATTGGTCACCCTATTTCGGGGTATACACAGGTAGCTGGTGGATTCAGAAATACGTTACAACCGTTGGGTTACGTTATTTGGGACAATGCGGAGGTGGGTCAAGGTGAAAACGGATTTGGATGCGGCGTATCGGTCAGTTTTTTTTCTGCAAATACTTTAATATGTATTTATGAAAACATGGAGTAGCACATAAGCATTAACAGTGACGATACTGAGTAAAATATATTTTTAAAGTTTAGTACAAATACTATTTTAAAGTAAGAGTTAGCTTAAGATCCTTTTTTCGATTTCGCTCTATGTCTACTTCAATAAAGCGTTTAAAGAAATATTTAAGCATGTGGGTATTAAAAGTTAACATTGTTGTAAAGTGTAAAATGCCCTCCTCTCTCCTAAGTTGCTGTGCCCGACAGGGTCCATAATGTACCTATATAAATAAAATTGTCTACTTATAATCATTGTGGAATAGCAATAAATGATTGATTGAAATTACCGCTGAAAAACACTAGACACATGTAAATTCAGCATAGTCGATTTTAGTCCTAAATATAATTTGATTGTTCATATTCAAGAAGTACACTTACTGTTTTATTCTTCCTATCTCTTGGCAGGCGTGCGAAGGTTTCCTGACGATGTTTTGCATCACCGTAAGAGAGTCGGATAAACGTATGTACATATAATTTCGAAAATTCTAAAAGACATTGGTATGTGGCTGGATTTGAATCAGCACCTTCCAGATCGGATATTGAGAGCGTCGGTGGCTCAATGGTGTGGACTGTTGCCTTCCTACCAGGGGGGCTGAGTCTCAAAACCCGCCACGTACCAATGTGTTTTCGAATTTCCGAAAACATATGTACGTTATCCGACGCTCTTACGGTGAAGGAAAACATCGTGAGGAAACCTGCGCACGCCTGCGAAGAGATTCAAAGGTTGTGCGTGAAGTTGTCCAACCCGCACTGGGCCCGCGTGGACGACTAAGGCCTAATCACCCTATACGGGTAGGCTCGTGCCCCTCGGTGGGGACGTTTAATGAGCTAAGGATGATGATGATAGAATTGGGACAATTTGCAGAATATAATCATCTGATGATCTTCTTGACTTGATTTTTTTTTATAAAATTTCTGCCTCTAATATTTGAGCTTCAGGAAACGTAACGTAACGTCATGGGCTTGCTCTATTATTAAATTGTTAACATTGCTTATTTTTAAAATATTGATGGGTACTTTTTATTAGACTAGCCACCTTCATATGGAATACATTCAAATGAAACTCATAAAAGGATAGGGAAGTACAAACAAAGGCGAAGGAAACGGAAGGGGACTATGTTAATTGCGGCATCAATATAAAGGATTCATTCACGACGAGTGCGGCCTCAAAACTAAACGATTATTCTTTTATGAAAATAATTACTCTTGGATATTAATAAAAGTAACAAGTGCTGACAACGTTGAATATATATAAATGTACTTTAACGGACAGTAATTGCAGGTATCGTTTATAAATTATCATTTTTTTTATTGTTCGTACTTATAGATGCCTTGACTTATGGTAGGATATGCTACTATTATAAATAAGACTTGTGCATATTTTAAGCAAGTAGTATAATATTTTATATTATCGCAGGGTGCGCTTTAACCTCAAAGCCATTACGCTATAAGGAGTTGGTTACCCAAGAGCCATACGACTACGTCATCTGGGACATCAATAAATCGAATTAAAGAATACAAGGCGGACTTGTGTATTAAATAAACCAACAATAATTGTTTGCGGCGCATAAATCTCTTGATCCACCGCTCCTCCGAAACGCCATAAATTCCCGAGTATCGTAAACTTTAATGATTAAATTACGAGGCCCGTGACGCGGAAATAACGAAGGCGATCGTGATTGCGATAAATAAATGGGAATGAGCCGTGGAACAATGGCTGGGGTTATCGAACCTCGGTAACATTTCGGTGAAGGTCCCTAGATACGAGGTCGCATTTTTTGGCATGTGAATGCAATCTAGCCCACGCGTTAAAGATCAGCAACGAAAACATTCAAATATCTCAATAAGCAGAAGTGACCGAAGTATATATTCATTGACAATACGTAGACTAATCCTCATTACAGCGTTTAAAAAAATATGGAATATGTTTTCAAAAATATTTGTGTTTTTTGACTCTCGTCATAAGATCTTTTCTTTTGTAGTTTAGTGGCTTGATATAGTTCGTTTTCTTTATACGCAACCATATTATGCCGTGATATTTTCATTTTGAATAATATTGCTCGTATATTTTAGAAAACATGTAGTTTTAATATGAACAGATACGAAAGACTTTTGTGAAGTTGCACAATTTATTGCGCATTTTGCAAGTATTACGATCAATGCGTGCTGTATCCATATTTTACCTTACGATAAGTCCCATTGACTACGACAGAGATTGTCTTGTATGTTTTATTGTTTCCATTATTAAATTTCATATATTTATTGAGTTCTGTCGCGGAGTGATTGTGCTCGATACAAGGGCTTCGTATTATATCGTATAAATAGCTTTTATTCGAGGCGACTGCATTCTGTGATTTATACAAGAAAACACAGGCAAAATTTATATTATTTGTATTGACGTTGAAATTGATTTTATCGGAATTGATGATTTATTCGTCATTATTTTTTTTAAATATTGTCAGAAATTGATTACAAGTATTTGTTGGAAAATGGTAACCTGTACTTTATAAGTATTTAAGGACGACTGTACAACTTAATGTTGAGAGGGTCAGTCACAGTTACAAATTGTTATACTTGTTGATAGAAAATTTCCAAAATTTATTGCGAGATATTCTTCAACATCAAAGATACTTCTACCAAAATCGGATAATTCCAGAATTAAAGTGAGTTCAGTAGCCTTAGAGCATATAATATATAAGCAAAACGACTTTAGATTTCAAGTCAAGTCCCTTGCTACTCATATTTTAACACGCTTTTATTTTAAAAGTATATTTGTTTGTTTGTCTGTACAAAATGTTGCTAGTTTAAACCCCTACGCGATGTCATATTTGGTGTGTACACATGACAAAGGTAGACTATGATACTATCAGCTGATCTGATCATGCACCTCGTGATGGTGATCTCCCAAACTATACGTCAGAAACGTGTTTGGATTTGGTGGAATTTTCATGATTTTAACAATACGAACCAGTTCATTGACATCACAAATAACAATAACTAGTAGGTTACTAGGACTTCAATCAATTAGATAACTGTTAGTTGGGCTTACTTATAAAGCGTATTTATTAGTCTTTATTTTCAACTATATTTTTTTAACCTGATACGCATAACCACATTAAATTTTTTATAAGTTCTAAAAAGTTTGACGTATTTGTCTGTATGCGTGTGTGTCTGTCTAACGTATTGTAGGGAGCCGGAAGTGTTAACCAAATTCATATTGATAAGACGCTTTCAGTCAGTTCTCTTACGGTGAAGGAAAACATTGTGAGGAAACCTGCGCACGACTGCGAAGAGATTCTAGGATGTGCGTGAAGTCGGCTAACCCGCCTGCTGACTGTCGGTATTTTTATAACGCATGGTAAATAAGTGTATTTATATAATTATTATACTATAAAATAATCTAATATTGCTCATTCTTCAGGTAACGCTGTTTGAAGAATTACAACAATTACATTCTAAATTGCTATTTTAAGTGACCTGAAAAGTTATGCGCAATAAACCGAAGCGGTTGTTTTTGATGTTGGCTATAATGGCAACTTAGTTCAGTTCAAGGCCAATAAATAGATATAACACTGTACTTACAAAATGCCTGTACCATGCTACTATGAGCGGCTGAAATTAAGATTCGTTAGATTTTACCAAAAAGTATTAAGTTAATCCTTTCCTTAAGTGAAATAACTATGCAATTAAAACAGTTCCCACAATTTAGATGCCATTAAAATGTCTTAACCATGTGACTCAGATCTTTTAACGAATTGTAGGGTCAGCGAGGTTTCATACCTCACAGTGAAGTTACTTCTTCTTAATATGTTAAGGGCGATCTATAAATATCTTTAAACAAAGCAACAAATTCCTAAACACTACTACTAGTTTCATTGAGGCACGTGTAATGTTTTGCATCATAATAAATCTTGATTATTAAACGATCTAGCCTAGACGAGTCTTAAAACGCCATCTAGTGTGGCTCTTAGAAAACATTGACTTAAAGTTGCACACTATAACAAGTGTGTAGTAGTGTGCGTGTGCTATTAACACACAAGTATACTGGCATTGAAAAACTAGCAGTACACACAAGCTTAGAGTTACAGCCTCTTACGTGAAGAACGTAAGCGACTGCGGAACTCAAGATGGCTGACATTGGCAATGGAGGGTCGTTGACCTGCGCGCGCGCAACCTTCGAAGCTTAGATCTGGCATTAGAGAGGTTGTTATTTTCCGTCATGTTTTTATTTTATTGCTTGTGTTATTTCACTGGGCAATTTATTGTTGAATAATAACGAAGTGACTGGCGTTAGGCTAGTTTTTACTTCAAATGTTTTAGAAAAAGGTTTTATTTTCTTAAGAGTTCTTAAGCGTGCTATTTGACTGTCATATGTAATATGGTACCAAACGCACTAATATTTACTTACATGGCTATAGAGGATTGAGATCGCATATCCCATTTATCATGTAAATGAAGGCTCGAACATGCTAACTATAAGTTTTCGGTATACCTAATATTTTGTTAACAGAATAATGTGTGTAAATATCAAAAGCTAATTTTATAATTCATTATTCGTTGTTTAGTCAATTGGCAATATAAACCTACCTTTCTTTTATTGTAACATGTGTGACAGATATATAATGTTCGACTTCTTCTATTATGGTATTTACAGCATAAATATAATCTCTCCAACTAAACCCGCTTAACGTAATCGGTTAGTGAAAAAGTCCACTAAAACGGTTGTGAGCGCATCCGGAATCCAACATTTTATTGAAAGCAAGAAAAGTAATTTTAAATGCGCAAGAACTTTGAGGTATTGCGGTGGTGGCTCCGCCGCGCGCTGTTTGCAGCAACCGCGAATGTAGCTCAAGCTAACGGTGCGCTGCGAAAAAACTCAAGTTCACTATCACGGAAGATTGCGCGCGCCCGCAGCCATTACGAGGCGGTTACGTTGTCGCCAGCCGGTGTTATGGCGTGCCGTGTTACTATGTATTACACAAGATATAACATACAGTTTTAATACAATACACCGCTTTTCCAATATGGTTTTCCAAGGCAACGACTTACATTTAAGTGACGTTGTTTCACTGCCTATTAGGAGAATTATTTATT
>PQWD01005502.1:83027-104341 GCA_019425675.1 Leucinodes orbonalis
CTGACTAAGTCTCCTATAGTGTGGTTCTTATTTTGCTGAGAATATGTTTAATGTAAAAATCAATAATTATCAATTCATTTCTTTAAATAATAAAATAGAAATCCCATTGTGTTCAATGAAAGTATTGTTTTTTAATGAAAAAATATTAGGTATACACAGCATTCAAACAGACAGTCGATTTTATAGTAAGGATTAACTATCGACTATAATACACTCGTGGTTAACATAAAGATACTAATGTGGTCACTTGTGAAGTAAATACTGGATGAGACAAATGGAGGACCGAGATATCCGGAAATTAAGGGGGAAAATGTGACAGCAATAGGTTGAAAATAAAAATAATAAAATTAAATAACTATCAATCTCATTATATGAACGTTGTGTATTTTTTGACAAATTAATTAATTCATAAACGGATGTAAAGACAAAAGCTATCAACAAAATGGAGTCGTTAAAATTAAACCAACAAAAATCCAGATTGAAAAACAACAAAAACACTTTCTAATGTCGAAATAATAACTCAATGTGTAGATCTAATCCTCTCCTTTAACAAATGACCACTCGCGAACATCTACACCTGTCACTAATTTTCTACCACAAAATAATACGAATCAGGACCTTGTTCCGAAGATTCATTACCACTGTCCAATTTCGTTCTTGGCATTCCATTTGACAGTGCGTTACAATTATTTTAAAATGGATCTAATACCAAGCACAATAAAATTCTTTATCGTGCGTATAAAATGTTATTCTAATTGACCTATATTTGTAACATATGGGTAAAGCGGGGCAGGTGATGGTAGGTCAGGAATGGGTTACTAAGGCCATAATTTAGGACGTATTATCGAATATTGATTTGCTTTGTTTGGGACTGAGTGATGTTGCTTCAGGCGAGGGTTGCTAATAAGGTGTTCGGTTTCTTTTAGTTTTGCACCTTGTGCTATCAAATCTTATCGAAAAATAAGGTTTATTGAAAATTGAACAGGTGGTTTTTGGATTTGTTTTTACAAATTTTATTTTATTTGCGTTTTTAGTTTGCTTTTTGTTTAGTGTTATACATATACGGCATTTGATATGTTCTTACTAACAAAGTTATTTTATAAGGCAATACCTACATATTCAAGTGCAAGTACTAGTCTAACGTTCGATATGGCAAAAAATCCATGACTATAGAGTAACAAAAGGTACAGACCGCATGAGTTACTTATTTATCTTTTGCATGTATTATTTTTCCACTTTTTTTATTTTACTGAATAGTATATATAAATTTTAATGAACGAATTTAAAAGATCATTTATGTTATATTTAAAGTTGATACTTCTCAAGAATGTGCGTGCGGATTATCTATCTCCATGTTCACTTGGGTCTAACTGTCCAACTTGGCCGGGAAAACTTCAAAAAAAGAGTTAGTAGGCTGGGCGAAAGTAGGCAAGATACGTAGTTCTTTACGTCAACGATTTGGATTCGCAGTGCCTTTTCATGTAGCTAAGACATGGGTACTAGTTGCGTATAGTTCACAAGTTCAAAGTTACTCAACAAGCAGTAGTATTCTATGCTTGGGTTCTCTTTTAGGGATATGATTGAAATGAAATTATTCATAAGACTGTTAATGTTACCAGGATAGCAAGCCAGATCAGCAAGCTGAAGATGTTATGGAACAATAATGTATGTCGGACCAATGGCCGTTGAAGACGAGATATGGAATAGAGACCGCATGTTGTTAAGTATAGTGTAGTATGCCCTCCAGCCCCATGGATAACGACTTGCGAAACGAGGCTGGTGCAGGCTCGATGAGTACTGGGATATCTGGCGCCTAATAGAGGAGACCTACTCGTATATCCAGCTGTGGTCTCCGATTGGTTAAATAAAAAGAGAGAGAGAGTTCTCATAGGTGAATTAAAAAAATATATATAATAGGTATGATATAATACAAATTCAGTAAAAATATTTCAAATTTGGAAACAATATTTTTATATGGCATACTTTTTGTCCCGCAAACAATATTTTTCTAATTATTTTTCGCTAAACATTTGAGCGGATGAATTAAAATGTAAGTAAATACAACTCATACTTTATTAGCCGTATGGTTTGAACGTCAAGTGCCGCATCATCGCTGTCTAATCGAATATGGAATCTGTGGCTAACGCATCTGCAGCGGAGGAAACGCACTGCGTCGATGCACCTGCGGCGCTCTCCCACGGCGTGCTCTATCCAACATTTACACCACGTATGTACTGACTGTTTACTACATTGATATACATTTTGACACTAAACATCCTAGCATTTATGTCGTCCTAGTACGAAGAGGGAGGTGATACTTGTAAGTGGGTAGACGATTACATTATTATTTTCAAGTGTCATTAACGTTAACTGGTAGAGATTCTTCCTTTAATTATTATTAATACTACTTGTATCCAACCTTCTGCATACACCCATCGTGACATCCGTATAAACACCTTGAGATACATTTTCTATTGTTACTAAATTAAATCATTAATAATTATTTATCTATGTCATGTTATTTTGCAGTAGCGTGCACTCTATACATGTAAATCAGCAGTACATACCTTGTGCGTCCTGGAAAATCGCCTACATTATAAATAATTTCCACTTATTCGTCTATTTTCCTCCATTGATTTGAAACCATAGGCGATCTGCTGTCATCAGCACTCAATTTAACAAAAAAAACTTAATTGTATTCCGATTACTGTCACTCTTTTTGCGTATCCTACTCATAATCATTGTGCATAATAATTTATGTCCCAAAATTTTATTTTACTTTATGTAATTTGGTTTAAGGAAAATATGTTTTAAAATATTTATGCAACATTGAGTGTCTTTAATTGTTATATATGATTTGAATAAATAAATAACATGCCATGCTTAGTGTATTCTGATGAATTGTTACAGCCAGGTCATATGTCTGTCAGGTAGGTGGTTTTGTGCCATAAGAGAAGCTGATACTAATAGCATAAAACTAAATGAATTTCGGTCATTCTCACTAGTTGCTGTGGATATTTGTCCCGTGAATCTACTGATACATTTTGACCTAAATATCCATTGTAGCGTAGCGTAGGAGGACCAGGATATCTGGTTCAGAATGGAGGAGATATATGTCCTTAGGTATATTGTTAAGAAAGTTAGAATTGCCACGGAACTTTTTATAGCAATACTTAAATCACATTCATAAATAAATTAACGTTAGAAACGTTACAGAGACGTTAGAAGGACATTAATAAATAAATTTCCACCAACATTTACACAGCGCCATCTGGTCCCAAAATAAGCATTTAGCCTGTAATATGTATATGCAATAGTTTAAAATAACGGATAAATATACTTATATTTTTTTTTTGTAAATACATAACACCCAGGAAAGTATTACTTGAAAAAAAGTGTGTGTGTACTCGTATATTACATATTTAGTTCTTGGGGTCGACTGTCTTCATGATACAATCATAATCAGCTAATAATGTCCCAAAGCAGGGACAGGCCTTCATACATAACTTGACTATGGGGAGTCTGGGCTGAAATCCACCACACGAGCCCAGTCTGGATTGGTAGGTGTTATCGACTACCATCCTAAGTAAGTAGCCGGGACCCACTGCTTTATGTGCTTTCTGAAGCATGATATTATCTTTTTATTGACAACCTGTGATTCAGCCTGCAATATGATGTTTCCCCGCGGGATTCTATCCCACGACCTCCTAATTTGAATATATTATTTTTTAATACGAACGAATATTTACGTACGTATATACGTAAAATAAGGAGACTATTTAACAAAACTTAATTATGAGTAGGTACATTATAGATAAGTTTAGTGATTTATAAGATTATTTATATTTTTAAAAGTCAAGTATTTTGGTAAATCAAAAAAAAACTTTTAGACAGGGTTTTATAAATTTAACTAAAGTAGTTGTACAACTCAAAGAATACTTCCAAAGATTTATAAACTAAAGGTCTTTAGTTTATAAATCTGTGAATACATCATACGGGAAATGTTGTGTTTAATTTAATATTAGGTTATAAATTACAAGTTAGAGCAGGAATATCAATTGACGATTTCGTTTCCCACGATAAAACCAGCTTTCACTGGCTTTTTTGTCTTACTCAATACATGATCATATTTTTTGCTATTGACATTTTGGTGAATAAAGTGAAAAAATCCCTTTCGATTTCCGCCTAGCGCCATCTGCCACAGTTTTTGCCTTGTGGCTTGTTTGGATCAGTTTTTTGAGAATATTTAGGGTCGAGATTTCACCGGATGTCTCAGGCGTATCAATGAACGTATTTTAATTAAACATAATGTGTGATGGTTTTATAGTAAAATAGTGATTAAGTCAGGACAGAAAATCAGAAAAAAACAGGAACCTTTTGTTTTTCTAGCCTACATTAGTGAAGATAAATTAGTGAATTCAAATGTTCTTTACATATAAAATGATAAGATAAGTTATTAGATAATTTGATAATGAAATGACAAATCAACAACTGTGGAGTCAAATAGGTACAATAAATACAATAGCATACCACATTTGAAGGTAAACATCGTGAGGAATCCTGCGCACGCCTGCGAAGAGATTCAAAGGTTGTGCGTGAAGTCGACCAACCCGCACTGGGCCCGCATGGACGACTAAGGCCTAATCACCCTATACGTGTAGGCTCGTGCTCTTCGGTGAGGACGTTTAAATGAGGAGATAATGATGATGATGACCACATTCAAACAACAGAAAAAATAGTACCATACTTTTATTTAATCATAAGAATATATAAATATATTAATTCCAATTGCCTTATGGCAATAAAATGAAAAAACCTGTTGTCAGTTTTTTCATTTTTATCTTTGTATAGCTATTCTAGGTTTAGCACATTAAAATCCGCTAAACCTTGAATAGGTTAGGTTAGTTAGCACAGGTAAATTACTGGATGTCTTAATTAAATCTTTTCCACTTTGATAACTTTATTGACAGGATTACTGTTGTTCAGTCGGTGATCAGTTGCCACTAACCGCTGTGTGAACACGTATTCTTGATTGCTACCTTATCATTTTAAATAAAAAGCATGTTTGACTCATTTTACAGTTTGTACCTTTTTATTAATACTCGTACGAGTAAGTGTTCATTTCAATAAGCAAGATGTTTTTCCGTTAAACTTTACATAGACAAGGCTTTGTACCTACACAATACATAACAAATTCTATGAAAGGTTAAAACATTATTAAAACTCAAAGGATTACTAACGAAAAACAAGACCTACTATTCTTCACAACAGCTTGCCAGTTCATCTCGTGGGATTTAACACAAAGCCTTGAATCACCGACCCACTGCCTATATTCCGAAGAAAGTTTTACGACCGAACAATATTATTGTCCTTCTTTGCGTAAACAGGTAAATATTATGATTCAAAGGAGACCGCTTCTTTTAACTTTCTTTTGGGAATACCGATAGCTTTGTTATAAGATAAGACATTTATAAGGAAGTAGGGTGTTACAAAGGGATTTTTTATCTATACATACTCGTTGCAATCAGTATTTGTATCAAAGCCACGGTCACGTTTAAAATACCGTTATTTCTTTTATTTTATCAAACGTAGTAAAAAAATATGATTTTCTTCAACTTCTTATGGATGAAGAAGAGTTGAAGAAAATCATATTTAGCCTACTAAAAACTAAAGCCTATTCCAACGATTACACATTAAGGAATTTTGGATTCTAGCCCGCCGAGTTGGCTTTGGGACTCATCCAACTGCGTCACCATTTACTTGCCCGGTGAACCTATAATATTCATTAGACACAAATAGCGAAAAGTTCATAAAGTTTTTAAACACTTTCTATACCTTCTCTGATTTTTCAGACCGGAACACTGGTTTTGAGCTTGAAAATCAATACCTGGGAAATCTACTTTTGAATATTTTTTTATACTTTTTAAAGTTTTGTTTACCTTACGACGTAATCGTATAATTACGTAGGATCAATATATGAAGCACCACTTATTTTGCTCACCATTAACTAAAGCTCGTTAACTTTGGTATAATTAGGCACATTAGTTTATTTTTAAAATAAATATACGTAGGTTAACAAAATCGATGCGAAATTGCTATTTGCAAAAATCACACAAGTGTCATGTTCGCCGGATGCAATATAACCCTTGATCACAAAAACGCACACTTACCTTTAAATCGATGTTTCTCAAAAATAACTCAACAAAATGGATGCCCTTGTTTCCTGTCCTATTCACAATTTTGATACATTTACGGTGCCCACAGTTTTTGCCTATTTAGCAAATTCGCAAATTTGTTATAATTTTCAAATTCTCAAATTAATGTAGGCGCATTTTAATTTAAGTGTATAATTTATTTGTATTCCCCCACACTCAGGAAGCACCAGTTAAGCAATTTTTATTTTCAGATCATAACAGACGTTATCATCTGAAAATAACCGTTTCAGGAACCTTTTAAAACATCCCTGAAACGTTATTATATCTTTTGTACCAGAAAAGGTGAAGCAATATAATTGTAATACTATTTTAAGAGGCGGCGAAACACGTCCCGTTCAATTTATTTTCAGGTAGAAGTATTCGAATGAAACATGAATCATTTGTCCGATTCATTTTGTGTACATTATTCATATCAATTTAACTTAATTATAACGGGTTCATCGCTCGTAATGCTAAATAGTTCAAATTCAATGAGAGATAGACTTTGTTTTTTACGTAACTGTAATAAATACCCCTAAGTTTGAATGTATGAAAAAAAAATTTGGTTCTTGTTATATTTGTATCAATAGTAAAATCATATGCATATGCGTAGTCAGGACTATTTATACATGCATATTTGATTTGATGTATTATAAATCAATAAAGTAAACATGTTAATATTTAACATTTAATGTAAAAATATTTAACGATATGTTTTATTATATATGAAAATGTGTAAAAATCAGTTGGTAGTTCTACCGTATTGTAGCTTGGCCACCCCACTCTTGATGATTTAGAAAAAAGGCTGTGCACGACTAGCACATCTGCCGCGGTTCCCACGGCGAAAGGATTGCGCGCAACCTCACCTGTAACATAACCAGAGAGCGTTATTTCCTTACTATAATATTACATTCTCATCATTATACAATTTGATTATGTAGTATTTTATTATTTTGTTTCACAAAACTTTTCCTGACCCTTCGTTCCAACGGCCCGGATAAGAAAAACGTTTTTAGGTAATTAAGAAGTTGATGTAGCTCTTTTATGTAAATAAATTAAAAATAAGGATTAGTGTAAAATATTTTTTTAATTATTTATGTGAAAGGAGATGATAGTAACATTGGGCGCCCACTTACTTATCTGGTACTCTTCAAAAGACATCAACGCATTAAGCATATTGCGGTATATATTATACAGAAAAAAGTGGTGTCTTATTAAAGATACACTGCGTTATAATGTGTTGTATTTTTTTTTAATCAGTGAATACATATCAGCGACGATCAATTTGCATTGAATGCTGCAACTAAATATCTTTAGAAAGCTCCATATTAACTATTTTTTTAGGTATATAGACTACGTAAGGAGAATTACTAACTGTTAGTCAGTAAATCAACTGTCATTGAATAATTTATTTATTGTATACATTAATATGAAGATCCATGTGAGGTTGGCATATATATAACTTAGGTATTGTGCTATCATCTTTTTTGACTAGGTGGTAGACTCTATACTGAGTCGTGTAGGTAGGTACCACCGCAGTGCCAGACAGGAGTCTAATGCACTTTTGTATTTCGGGATGGGCATTGTAGCTAGTGAAAGAACCGGGTATAAGAATCCTAACATTTGTTGCCTTTGGTGTCGGCTCAGAATACAGAAAGAACTTTATTTTGTATTCTGAGGGTGTCGGGCACAGCGCGGCATTGACGAAGAATAACAACTGTATTAGTTGTTGGTCTTCTTCAATGCCGCTCTGTCGTGGTCAGGCGTATCACTTACCACCGGGTAAGCGTCTTGACCGTCCTATACACTTTAACATAAAAAAAACAGTGATTCAGCCTGCAATGTCCTAATTAAACTAGAAAAAATCGCACAGAGTGACTTTCATTGTGCAGCCTCTCTACGGGATTTGAACCCATGACCCCCAGTCATGCGGCGATATAAAACAATGCTGAACACATTAGACATGGAAGCAGTCAAATGATAACAAACTAATGTTTTTGCTATGGGTAAATCTACGATGTTATTATCGTGTGAAACAGCTGTCCTTACAATACAATGCTTATTGAACTTTTGAAGCTTTGGGTATGTGTTTTGTTGGTATTATTTTAAGAGCTGCACACGGGTCATTCATTTCGTTTATATCATAAATTATTAAGCGATATATTCTGAGATGAGCTAAGGAAATACGGTTAAAGCAGATGCTTCTATTTGGATCTCAATAATACGTGGTTCATTATTCATTGCTTATGATTGCAATTGGAAGGCAATTCAAAATGTACTTTCTAATAAAATCGTGTAAAATCAACTAATACGATGTTCTTGGTTTTAACCCAGTTCCAATATATACAAGCACATAATAATTATGTGCTTTTAAATATGTGGTAGCATCCGACAGGGGGAGAAGGAACTTTTTGAGAGTGGCCTATGTTCAGCAGTGGACGTAATATGGCTGTAATGATGATATTATGAAATATATTTGTTATGTATACCTACATGAAATTCAAACCAACTTCACCTGTTTCAAGAAACTTATTTTTAAAAAACAACTAAACTTTTCTTATACATTGTGGTTTATGTTCTTTGTACTGATTTAAGGAAATATCTTATACCGGGTCTTGTGGTGCTAATACCTATAGCTAAATTAGTTTTATTATGACGCTGCAGTTTTAATCATGATTATATAAAATCACAGTCACGTTATCAACTATATTTTGTATTTATGAATACATCTTCGCAAATAACGCATTATTTTAGGAAAAAAAATAGCAAAAAGTCGTTATAGGGAGCTTAAAAGATAGATATATGCTATCCCGGACTTTTTTGTAGACCTTTAAAGGGGTAACAATACTCTCATATATGACTTTTATGAAACTTTAACCGCTTAAGCAGCGGAAGCTCCAAGTATGAAAAAAATCCCCCCGATTTTGAATCATTATAATATTCCTTATAGCCTTTCTCGATAAATAAAGTATCTAACACTGAAATAACTTTTCAAATCGGACCAGTATTTCCTACAAACAAACAAACTCTTCGGCTTTATAATATTAGTATAGATTTGGTTATATAAACAAAAGCCTGCCGTGAGGTGATTTAGTATTTCTGACTTTGTTTTAAATAATGTGACTATACCTGTTCGTTTAAAACTTAAGTTCCCTTTTTAGCGGACGCTGCAATTTTAATGCAAAACAAGTAGCTGCCTTGTGTAATTACAATCAATTCACTATACGCGATAATATACCAGTACACTTGTATCAATTGTTAAGACGTATATTTTGGGAGTTGCATTGAAATCATACATCTGTTTTTAAAATACCGGAAGGCACGAAAAAGTGTAAATTGCTCTTATTACTGTAACCACTGACCAAGATTGCTTGCGGTGCAGTGAATCTTGCGCAGTGCACGCCAAATGTTCATGTGTTTTCCAAAGGCTGTGATTTCAATAGGGCTGCCTGTTTATTACTTCAGAGACGGTTATAATAAGTTTTCTTGGAATATGTTGATAATAAGCAGGTCTTTTTATTATTGAGTGCGTTTTGACAGATTTATCAACTATCAGATTGAACCAGAATTAACCGTAATTACCGTTAGTATATTAGTAGACGAAACGAAAAGGTTGTGCCCTATAAAGTACGAAATTATATCCTTATATACACAATCAGGTGATTCACTTTGAAAATTCCTAAATCATTACCGGGAATGATCCCACGAAGTGACCATGGGGTTAGTCCGTGACCCATGCAACCAGTGTCTCCAAAAACCTGTGTAAGTTAAAGCTAGTTGGTAATAGATTTTTTATATAGCGAATGTACATAATTTATGTAATTTTTATTTCAATTGACTGTTTTCATACCGCATGCAAGTTTCGGAATCAAAACAGAGACTCCTGCTAATGATGCATCTTGTGATTTATGGTCTAGGTTAACATAGTCCAGACGAGAGTCTAGATAATACAGCTTCGATAAGCTGCACCCCGTTTTATTTAATGCTACCATATACGATTACAGAAAATCAGCCGTGCCAATAAACATTCTGATAAAGCATGACCACTCTGCCGTCATGCACAAAAGTGCAAAACAAATAAGCAATAAAAATGTATGCATCAAAAGCTTCCAAATTGGCGAATGCTTTCTCCGAAGTGATTAAGGTATTTGGCTGTCGCACGACATCTGCGCGCATTGTCACTTGTGCAAAGCCCACCGCGTACATTGCGTCCAACCGCAGCGCAGGCTGCACTGATTCGACACAATTACACTTTTAGGGTTCAGCGAGATCAGATTTTATTATGGGTATATTTTTTGTCCTTTATAAGTAATTTTCTTAATAACACACTCTTTTCTAAAATTATATAGTATGTCATAAATCTAAATGTTGAAATTTAATGCAACATTTCATACTTAGTCGGTTACGTTGTTAAATACTTAAAAGAAAATGCGTTTATCACCTTCCTTTTTATACTCGTATATAATTATACTCATACATTATTGTGAATTATTTGATCACCGAATAAAACTTAGAGACTTATCATTAAATTAAAAATATATAATTGGTGTTGTAAGGAATAACATAACTATGTGCAAAGATATGGAAAGTTTGATTTTGTAGAAACAACAGAAAAACGCGCTTAGTACAAAAATCAAACTGAACCCATGTATATAATACAGAATCGGACTTCACCTTACGTGCTTTGTGTACCTTTACTCACAACAGTTCCTTATCAAGGTGTAAGTTGCAATTATGAATATACATCTAAACTGTGACAGTTAAGGTGTTTTTGCAAATGATGCAAACACATTGCGTGTTGGGTCGGCAAAAGGTGCGGAAGATGAAACTGTCTATATGATCAATCAATCACTGAATAATGTAACAATAAAGTAAAAGATCAGAGCACCATTGGCCACCTTTCCATATTATATGAACTTTGGCATATTATTTAGAGCATGCAAGCGAACTACTTCAACAATTTTAATTTTGAAATATATATCCGTATCATCTAATTTACCTTTAGCTTTATAAAGATTAAACGGACTTATTTAAGATTGAACGGGTCATATTATTGGGGTCAAATTTAAGCTAATGGTGCTTCCTGCAAAACAAGTACTTAGCTCCNCTGACTAAGTCTCCGTATAGTGTGGTTCTTATTTTGCTGAGAATATGTTTAATGTAAAAATCAATAATTATCAATTCATTTCTTTAAATAATAAAATAGAAATCCCATTGTGTTCAATGAAAGTATTGTTTTTTAATGAAAAAATATTAGGTATACACAGCATTCAAACAGACAGTCGATTTTATAGTAAGGATTAACTATCGACTATAATACACTCGTGGTTAACATAAAGATACTAATGTGGTCACTTGTGAAGTAAATACTGGATGAGACAAATGGAGGACCGAGATATCCGGAAATTAAGGGGGAAAATGTGACAGCAATAGGTTGAAAATAAAAATAATAAAATTAAATAACTATCAATCTCATTATATGAACGTTGTGTATTTTTTGACAAATTAATTAATTCATAAACGGATGTAAAGACAAAAGCTATCAACAAAATGGAGTCGTTAAAATTAAACCAACAAAAATCCAGATTGAAAAACAACAAAAACACTTTCTAATGTCGAAATAATAACTCAATGTGTAGATCTAATCCTCTCCTTTAACAAATGACCACTCGCGAACATCTACACCTGTCACTAATTTTCTACCACAAAATAATACGAATCAGGACCTTGTTCCGAAGATTCATTACCACTGTCCAATTTCGTTCTTGGCATTCCATTTGACAGTGCGTTACAATTATTTTAAAATGGATCTAATACCAAGCACAATAAAATTCTTTATCGTGCGTATAAAATGTTATTCTAATTGACCTATATTTGTAACATATGGGTAAAGCGGGGCAGGTGATGGTAGGTCAGGAATGGGTTACTAAGGCCATAATTTAGGACGTATTATCGAATATTGATTTGCTTTGTTTGGGACTGAGTGATGTTGCTTCAGGCGAGGGATGCTAATAAGGTGTTCGGTTTCTTTTAGTTTTGCACCTTGTGCTATCAAATCTTATCGAAAAATAAGGTTTATTGAAAATTGAACAGGTGGTTTTTGGATTTGTTTTTACAAATTTTATTTTATTTGCGTTTTTAGTTTGCTTTTTGTTTAGTGTTATACATATACGGCATTTGATATGTTCTTACTAACAAAGTTATTTTATAAGGCAATACCTACATATTCAAGTGCAAGTACTAGTCTAACGTTCGATATGGCAAAAAATCCATGACTATAGAGTAACAAAAGGTACAGACCGCATGAGTTACTTATTTATCTTTTGCATGTATTATTTTTCCACTTTTTTTATTTTACTGAATAGTATATATTAAATTTTAATGAACGAATTATAAAAGATGTTATATTTAAAGTTGATACTTCTCAAGAATGTGTGTGCGGATTATCTATCTCCATGTTCACTTGGGTCTAACTGTCCAACTTGGCCGGGAAAACTTCAAAAAAAGAGTTAGTAGGCTGGGCGAAAGTAGGCAAGATACGTAGTTCTTTACGTCAACGATTTGGATTCGCAGTGCCTTTTCATGTAGCTAAGACATGGGTACTAGTTGCGTATAGTTCACAAGTTCAAAGTTACTCAACAAGCAGTAGTATTCTATGCTTGGGTTCTCTTTTAGGGATATGATTGAAATGAAATTATTCATAAGACTGTTAATGTTACCAGGATAGCAAGCCAGATCAGCAAGCTGAAGATGTTATGGAACAATAATGTATGTCGGACCAATGGCCGTTGAAGACGAGATATGGAATAGAGACCGCATGTTGTTAAGTATAGTGTAGTATGCCCTCCAGCCCCATGGATAACGACTTGCGAAACGAGGCTGGTGCAGGCTCGATGAGTACTGGGATATCTGGCGCCTAATAGAGGAGACCTACTCGTATATCCAGCTGTGGTCTCCGATTGGTTAAATAAAAAGAGAGAGAGAGTTCTCATAGGTGAATTAAAAAAATATATATAATAGGTATGATATAATACAAATTCAGTAAAAATATTTCAAATTTGGAAACAATATTTTTATATGGCATACTTTTTGTCCCGCAAACAATATTTTTCTAATTATTTTTCGCTAAACATTTGAGCGGATGAATTAAAATGTAAGTAAATACAACTCATACTTTATTAGCCGTATGGTTTGAACGTCAAGTGCCGCATCATCGCTGTCTAATCGAATATGGAATCTGTGGCTAACGCATCTGCAGCGGAGGAAACGCACTGCGTCGATGCACCTGCGGCGCTCTCCCACGGCGTGCTCTATCCAACATTTACACCACGTATGTACTGACTGTTTACTACATTGATATACATTTTGACACTAAACATCCTAGCATTTATGTCGTCCTAGTACGAAGAGGGAGGTGATACTTGTAAGTGGGTAGACGATTACATTATTATTTTCAAGTGTCATTAACGTTAACTGGTAGAGATTCTTCCTTTAATTATTATTAATACTACTTGTATCCAACCTTCTGCATACACCCATCGTGACATCCGTATAAACACCTTGAGATACATTTTCTATTGTTACTAAATTAAATCATTAATAATTATTTATCTATGTCATGTTATTTTGCAGTAGCGTGCACTCTATACATGTAAATCAGCAGTACATACCTTGTGCGTCCTGGAAAATCGCCTACATTATAAATAATTTCCACTTATTCGTCTATTTTCCTCCATTGATTTGAAACCATAGGCGATCTGCTGTCATCAGCACTCAATTTAACAAAAAAAAAACTTAATTGTATTCCGATTACTGTCACTCTTTTTGCGTATCCTACTCATAATCATTGTGCATAATAATTTATGTCCCAAAATTTTATTTTACTTTATGTAATTTGGTTTAAGGACAATATGTTTTAAAATATTTATGCAACATTGAGTGTCTTTAATTGTTATATATGATTTGAATAAATAAATAACATGCCATGCTTAGTGTATTCTGATGAATTGTTACAGCCAGGTCATATGTCTGTCAGGTAGGTGGTTTTGTGCCATAAGAGAAGCTGATACTAATAGCATAAAACTAAATGAATTTCGGTCATTCTCACTAGTTGCTGTGGATATTTGTCCCGTGAATCTACTGATACATTTTGACCTAAATATCCATTGTAGCGTAGCGTAGGAGGACCAGGATATCTGGTTCAGAATGGAGGAGATATATGTCCTTAGGTATATTGTTAAGAAAGTTAGAATTGCCACGGAACTTTTTATAGCAATACTTAAATCACATTCATAAATAAATTAACGTTAGAAACGTTACAGAGACGTTAGAAGGACATTAATAAATAAATTTCCACCGACATTTACACAGCGCCATCTGGTCCCAAAATAAGCATTTAGCCTGTAATATGTATATGCAATAGTTTAAAATAACGGATAAATATACTTATATTTTTTTTTTGTAAATACATAACACCCAGGAAAGTATTACTTGAAAAAAAGTGTGTGTGTACTCGTATATTACATATTTAGTTCTTGGGGTCGACTGTCTTCATGATACAATCATAATCAGCTAATAATGTCCCAAAGCAGGGACAGGCCTTCATACATAACTTGACTATGGGGAGTCTGGGCTGAAATCCACCACACGAGCCCAGTCTGGATTGGTAGGTGTTATCGACTACCATCCTAAGTAAGTAGCCGGGACCCACTGCTTTATGTGCTTTCTGAAGCATGATATTATCTTTTTATTGACAACCTGTGATTCAGCCTGCAATATGATGTTTCCCCGCGGGATTCTATCCCACGACCTCCTAATTTGAATATATTATTTTTTAATACGAACGAATATTTACGTACGTATATACGTAAAATAAGGAGACTATTTAACAAAACTTAATTATGAGTAGGTACATTATAGATAAGTTTAGTGATTTATAAGATTATTTATATTTTTAAAAGTCAAGTATTTTGGTAAATCAAAAAAAAACTTTTAGACAGGGTTTTATAAATTTAACTAAAGTAGTTGTACAACTCAAAGAATATTCCAAAGATTTATAAACTAAAGGTCTTTAGTTTATAAATCTGTGAATACATCATACGGGAAATGTTATGTTTAATTTAATATTAGGTTATAAATTACAAGTTAGAGCAGGAATATCAATTGACGAGATTTCGTTTCCCACGATAAAACCAGCTTTCACTGGCTTTTTTGTCTTACTCAATACATGATCATATTTTTTGCTATTGACATTTTGGTGAATAAAGTGAAAAAATCCCTTTCGATTTCCGCCTAGCGCCATCTGCCACAGTTTTTGCCTTGTGGCTTGTTTGGATCAGTTTTTTGAGAATATTTAGGGTCGAGATTTCACCGGATGTCTCAGGCGTATCAATGAACGTATTTTAATTTAAACATAATGTGTGATGGTTTTATAGTAAAATAGTGATTAAGTCAGGACAGAAAATCAGAAAAAAACAGGAACCTTTTGTTTTTCTAGCCTACATTAGTGAAGATAAATTAGTGAATTCAAATGTTCTTATATAAAATGGATAAGATAAAGTTATTACATAATTTGATAATGAAATGCCAAATCAACAACTGTGGAGTCAAATTAGGTACAATAAATACAATAGCATACCACATTTGAAGGTAAACATCGTGAGGAATCCTGCGCACGCCTGCGAAGAGATTCAAAGGTTGTGCGTGAAGTCGACCAACCCGCACTGGGCCCGCATGGACGACTAAGGCCTAATCACCCTATACGTGTAGGCTCGTGCTCTTCGGTGGGGACGTTTAAATGAGGAGATAATGATGATGATGACCACATTCAAACAACAGAAAAAATAGTACCATACTTTTATTTAATCATAAGAATATATAAATATATTAATTCCAATTGCCTTATGGCAATAAAATGAAAAAACCTGTTGTCAGTTTTTTCATTTTTATCTTTGTATAGCTATTCTAGGTTTAGCACATTAAAATCCGCTAAACCTTGAATAGGTTAGGTTAGTTAGCACAGGTAAATTACTGGATGTCTTAATTAAATCTTTTCCACTTTGATAACTTTATTGACAGGATTACGTTTGTTCAGTCGGTGATCAGTTGCCACTAACCGCTGTGTGAACACGTATTCTTGATTGCTACCTTATCATTTTAAATAAAAAGCATGTTTGACTCATTTTACAGTTTGTACCTTTTTATTAATACTCGTACGAGTAAGTGTTCATTTCAATAAGCAAGATGTTTTTCCGTTAAACTTTACATAGACAAGGCTTTGTACCTACACAATACATAACAAATTCTATGAAAGGTTAAAACATTATTAAAACTCAAAGGATTACTAACGAAAAACAAGACCTACTATTCTTCACAACAGCTTGCCAGTTCATCTCGTGGGATTTAACACAAAGCCTTGAATCACCGACCCACTGCCTATATTCCGAAGAAAGTTTTACGACCGAACAATAATATATTGTCCTTCTTTGCGTAAACAGGTAAATATTATGATTCAAAGGAGACCGCTTCTTTTAACTTTCTTTTGGGAATACCGATAGCTTTGTTATATAGATAAGACATTTATAAGGAAGTAGGGTGTTACAAAGGGATTTTTTATCTATATATACTCGTTGCAATCAGTATTTGTATCAAAGCCACGGTCACGTTTAAAATACCGTTATTTCTTTTATTTTATCAAACGTAGTAAAACAATATGATTTTCTTCAACTTCTTATGGATGAAGAAGAAGTTGAAGAAAATCATATTTAGCCTACTAAAAACTAAAGCCTATTCCAACGATTACACATTAAGGAATTTTGGATTCTAGCCCGCCGAGTTGGCTTTGGGACTCATCCAACTGCGTCACCATTTACTTGCCCGGTGAACCTATAATATTCATTAGACACAAATAGCGAAAAGTTCATAAAGTTTTTAAACACTTTCTATACCTTCTCTGATTTTTCAGACCGGAACACTGGTTTTGAGCTTGAAAATCAATACCTGGGAAATCTACTCTTTTGAATATTTTTTTTATACTTTTTAAAGTTTTGTTTACCTTACGACGTAATCGTATAATTACGTAGGATCAATATATGAAGCACCACTTATTTTGCTCACCATTAACTAAAGCTCGTTAACTTTGGTATAATTAGGCACATTAGTTTATTTTTAAAATAAATATACGTAGGTTAACAAAATCGATGCGAAATTGCTATTTGCAAAAATCACACAAGTGTCATGTTCGCCGGATGCAATATAACCCTTGATCACAAAAACGCACACTTACCTTTAAATCGATGTTTCCCAAAAATAACTCAACAAAATGGATGCCCTTGTTTCCTGTCCTATTCACAATTTTGATACATTTACGGTGCCCACAGTTTTTGCCTATTTAGCAAATTCTCAAATTTGTTATAATTTTCAAATTCTCAAATTAATTTAGGCGCATTTTAATTTAAGTAGATAATTTATTTGTATTCCCCCACACTCAGGAAGCACCAGTTAAGCAATTTTTATTTTCAGATCATAACAGACGTTATCATCTGAAAATAACCGTTTCAGGAACCTCCTGAAACGTTATTATATCTTTTGTACCAGAAAAGGTGAAGCAATATAATTGTAATATTATTTTAAGAGGCGGCAAAACACGTCCTGTTCAATTTATTTTCAGGTAGAAGTATTCGAATGAAACATGAATCATTTGTCCGATTCATTTTGTGTACATTATTCATATCAATTTAACTTAATTATAACGGGTTCATCGCTCGTAATGCTAAATAGTTCAAATTCAATGAGAGATAGACTTTGGTTTTTTACGTAACTGTAATAAATACCCCTAAGTTTGAATGTATGAAAAAAAAAATTTGTTTCTCGTTATATTTGTATCAATAGTAAAATCATATGCATATGCGTAGTCAGGACTATTTATACATGCATATTTGATTTGATGTATTATAAATCAATAAAGTAAACATGTTAATATAATGTAAAAATATTTAACGATATGTTTTATATATACGAAAATGTGTAAAAAATCAGTTGGTAGTTCTACCGTATTGTAGCTTGGCCACCCCACTCTTGATGATTTAGAAAAAAGGCTGTGCACGACTAGCACATCTGCCGCGGTTCCCACGGCGAAAGGATTGCGCGCAACCTCACCTGTAACATAACCAGAGAGCGTTATTTCCTTACTATAATATTACATTCTCATCATTATACAATTTGATTATGTAGTATTTTATTATTTTGTTTCACAAAACTTTTCCTGACCCTTCGTTCCAACGGCCCGGATAAGAAAAACGTTTTTAGGTAATTAAGAAGTTGATGTAGCTCTTTTATTTGTAAATAAATTTAAAAATAAGGATTAGTGTAAAATATTTTTTTAATTATTTATGTGAAAGGAGATGATAGTAATATTGGGCGCCCACCTACTTTATCTGGTACTCTTCAAAAGACATCAACGCATTAAGCATATTGCGGTATAATTATACAGAAAAAAGTGGTGTCTTATTAAAGATACACTGCGTTATAATGTGTTGTATTTTTTTTTAATCAGTGAATACATATCAGCGACGATCAATTTGCATTGAATGCTGCAACTAAATATCTTTAGAAAGCTCCATATTAACTATTTTTTTAGGTATATAGACTACGTAAGGAGAATTACTAACTGTTAGTCAGTAAATCAACTGTCATTGAATAATTTATTTATTGTATACATTAATATGAAGATCCATGTGAGGTTGGCATATATATAACTTAGGTACTGTGCTATCATCTTTTTTGACTAGGTGGTAGACTCTATACTGAGTCGTGTAGGTAGGTACCACCGCAGTGCCAGACAGGAGTCTAATGCACTTTTGTATTTCGGGATGAGGGCATTGTAGCTAGTGAAAGAACCGGGTATAAGAATCCTAACATTTGTTGCCTTTGGTGTCGGCTCAGAATACAGAAAGAACTTTATTTTGTATTCTGAGGGTGTCGGGCACAGCGCGGCATTGACGAAGAATAACAACTGTATTAGTTGTTGGTCTTCTTCAATGCCGCTCTGTCGTGGTCAGGCGTATCACTTACCACCGGGTAAGCGTCTTGACCGTCCTATACACTTTAACATAAAAAAAACCGGTGATTCAGCCTGCAATGTCCTAATTAAACTAGAAAAAATCGCACAGAGTGACTTTCATTGTGCAGCCTCTCTACGGGATTTGAACCCATGACCCCCAGTCATGCGGCGATATAAAACAATGCTGAACACATTAGACATGGAAGCAGTCAAATGATAACAAACTAATGTTTTTGCTATGGGTAAATCTACGATGTTATTATCGTGTGAAACAGCTGTCCTTACAATACAATGCTTATTGAACTTTTGAAGCTTTGGGTATGTGTGTTGTTGGTATTATTTTAAGAGCTGCACCACGGGTCATTCATTTCGTTTATGATCATAAATTATTAAGCGATATATTCTGAGATGAGCTAAGGAAATACGGTTAAAGCAGATGCTTCTATTTGGATCTCAATAATACGTGGTTCATTATTCATTGCTTATGATTGCAATTGGAAGGCAATTCAAAATGTACTTTCTAATAAAATCGTGTAAAATCAACTAATACGATGTTCTTGGTTTTAACCCAGTTCCAATATATACAAGCACATAATAATTATGTGCTTTTAAATATGTGGTAGCATCCGACAGGGGGAGAAGGAACTTTTTGAGAGTGGCCTATGTTCAGCAGTGGACGTAATATGGCTGTAATGATGATATTATGAAATATATTTGTTATGTATACCTACATGAAATTCAAACCAACTTCACCTGTTTCAAGAAACTTATTTTTAAAAAACAACTAAACTTTTCTTATACATTGTGATTTATGTTCCTTGTACTGATTTTAGGAAATATCTTATACCGGGTCTTGTGGTGTTAATACCTATAGTTAAATTAGTTTTATTATGACGCTGCAGTTTTAATCATGATTATCTAAAAGCTCAGTCACGCTATCAACTATATTTCATATTTATGAAAACATCTTCGCAAATAACGCATTATTTTAGGAAAAAAATTAGCAAAAAGTCGTTATAGGGAGCTTAAAAGATAGATATATGCTATCCCGGACTTTTTTGTAGACCTTTAAAGGGGTAACAATACTCTCATATATGACTTTTATGAAACTTTAACCGCTTAAGCGCAGCGGAAGCTCCAAGTATGAAAAAAATCCCCCCGATTTTGAATCATTATAATATTCCTTATAGCCTTTCTCGATAAATAAAGTATCTAACACTGAAATAACTTTTCAAATCGGACCAGTATTTCCTACAAACAAACAAACTCTTCAGCTTTATAATATTAGTATAGATTTGGTTATATAAACAAAAGCCTGCCGTGAGGTGATTTAGTATTTCTGACTTTGTTTTAAATAATGTGACTATATCTGTTCGTTTAAAACTCAAGTTCCCTTTTTAGCGGACGCTGCAATTTTAATGCAAAACAAGTAGCTGCCTTGTGTAATTACAATCAATTCACTATACGCGATAATATACCAGTACACTTGTATCAATTGTTAAGACGTATATTTTGGGAGTTGCATTGAAATCATACATCTGTTTTTAAAATACCGGAAGGCACGAAAAAGTGTATAAATTGCTCTTATTACTGTAACCACTGACCAAGATTGCTTGCGGTGCAGTGAATCTTGCGCAGTGCACGCCAAATGTTCATGTGTTTTCCAAAGGCTGTGATTTCAATAGGGCTGCCTGTTTATTACTTCAGAGACGGTTATAATAAGTTTTCTTGGAATATGTTGATAATAAGCAGGTCTTTTTATTATTGAGTGCGTTTTGACAGATTTATCAACTATCAGATTAACCAGAATTAACCGTAATTACCGTTAGTATATTAGTAGACGAAACGAAAAGGTTGTGCCCTATAAAGTACGAAATTATATCCTTATATACACAATCAGGTGATGCACTTTGAAAATTCCTAAATCATTACCGGGAATGATCCCACGAAGTGACCATGGGGTTAGTCCGTGACCCATGCAACCAGTGTCTCCAAAAACCTGTGTAAGTTAAAGCTAGTTGGTAATTTATTTTTTTATATAGCGAATGTACATAATTTAT